>CM076262.1:278120-393744 GCA_038380795.1 Pyrocephalus nanus
TGTATCCTTCTCTCAGAGTCACTTTCTGACGTCCTGCAACATGAGCACAGGTATTTCTCAACTTTGCATTCTTTTGAAGGGTTCATATCAGGTGACCCACAGACCTGAGAAGTTTAGTACATGCCAACATTAGATAAAAGGTGAAAAGAATTCTAAGAAACTACTGGAAATATTCAAAAGTATTAAACCATGATTTAGCAAGTTCAACTCAGTCCTTTCAAGATTCTTTGTTTATCTTGTCTGTCTTTTGTACACAAAGTGTATAAAGTGACTTTTATACATAGTCAAAGCAAGGAATATTTTATGACCTGATACAACAAAATAATTCAGGATATAATGAAAAAGAAAAATATATTAAAAAGGTATAATAATACAAAAATCAGAAACTTTCTGAATCACAGTGTATTTATGTGTCTACCATATTGCTGTGAAAGCTATTGGACTTTTCTGCAATAATAATAATGATAGTAATAGTAATAATAATAATTCAAAATTACAAAAGATCAGTACTATAGAACTGGACATAGATTTACACAATAGAGTTCTTGCAAATATACAGTTTAGACCACAATGCAGCATTAAAAAAATAATCAGAACTACATACTCCCCAAATTAATTACTGATTAATCTGAATGAAGCATTCTGAAAAATGTCTTTTAAAATACAAAAACAAACCATGTAAGATTTTGTAAAATAATTCTGAAAAGGAATTTTTTTTCTCCTATCTCAAATATGAAACAATATAATTTTGAGTAGTATACTTTCCAGGTTCATTTGCCATGGTACCACCATACAATGGTAGTAGAAACATACCTTTAAATATAGTCCAGTAGTCAGACTGCTATCATTCTGTCTTGTATCACTATTTATTCAGTGACTCAATTAAGATTTTTTCAAGTAAAAAGTATGTCTTGCCTACAATAAAGAACAGTGCAAGGGAAAGAACCTAAGTTGGAAAATTTGAACAATTATGTGATCAATGATATTTCTTTTATTAGCTAAATCACATTTGTTTTTATTCCATTTTTCCCTTTCATTTTTTGGATATGAAGATTTTTGCAACCATCTAATCAACTCTCTTATCCTACTTAATTGTATGCAATGGAGCATCCATCCTGTGTGTTTGCCAATATCTCCATGGTAACAGATTATAAAACATAAGCATAGCATTGTGATCACTATTTAGAAATAAAGGTGATTGAACATGAGGAAATTACACTCCCAAGTACTTTCATTTCCTTGGGACTTTAGCAACACCATTTAAGGAATGGAATGTCCCAAGTTGCAATCCCCAAGTTTCAATTAAAAATATAATTAGATGGTTAATATATTTATACTAGAAAAATAAATCAGAAAATAAATTAATAACTATTTTTATCATATTAATTATTCTATCTTTAAAGCAACCTTACTTATGGTTCAACACAAGTAACAGTTCTGCAAATAACTTAATATTCCCATTGAAGTCGATTTGTCTGTGGGACTATTTATGCCCTTAAGGCATAGCACTTATTTCACATGATGCATGCCTTTAAAGTATGCTGCATATTGCATTTTTGATCTAGAGTATAGTCACAGAAAAGAAAACAGCAGAGGTACCTGAATCCACTTAGCTTTTTGAGGTTGCATGAGCAAGGAAAAGGATCTGATCAGAAATTCCCTTAGCTGAAGTTATGGACTATCAATAGGAAGAGACCAAGAATAATATGATTTCAGCACACTTTTAGGAAAGTTGCCTTTATGTATGTTACTTATGTCTTTGGATAAGTAACACACTTATGTTTGGAGCATATTTAAGCAGGATGAAAGAAAGGTGTCAAAGCTTTCTTTTCAGTCTTCTGCCTCTCATCTTCCCCTGTGTCAAAAGAACCTATCATCTTTTCCTAACTATAAATCTGCTGTTTTGATCAGTGATATCTAGTGCCCTTGATTTTGCAGAGCATAAATTACAAGAATTACAAAAGGAATTATTTAGATGAGCTTGCAGCAAGAACCTATGCATTATGTCACTTTAGTGATTTTTAGGAAAAAATATTTAAATATATTATTTACACTGAGAGAAATAGGCTGAGAGAGAAGTTTAGACAAAATAGCTAACCATTCCTACCATTTCAGGACATGTTCAAGGCAAGGATGATGATTTACCTTCAGGAGAAACTATTTCTCTGCAGTGGTGGCAGAGGGAGCCAACACAAACAGCTAATTTTACAAAACTTCAAGTTGCACGTCCTAAATTCCAACCCCAGCTGCAGTCCAGTGTTTTATTTATTTACAAATAAAAGGGATTGGCTTGCAGAAGATGCATTGTTCTCTTGGCACTTTTTGATTGAATGAGTTTGAGTTTAAATATCTGCTATTTTGTTCCTGCTCTATCTGTTTTCCTACAGACCCAGAAGTATATAATCATTGACCAAAGAGCAAACAGCCTACCTACATGACATTTTTCTTGCTGTAGCCTGCTTGGAATAGAAGCAGTTTGAAAGATGCACAGTTGCAAGCAGTAGTTTATTTACATTACATGTGAAAGTCCTTCAGCTAAATTTCCACACAGCGTGCTCATTTTGTCCGTGCAAGTGTGTCTGTGGAGCTTTTAAGATTATTGAGACAAATAGTGAAAGTAACAAACAGTGAGAGCTTCCTGTATTGTGTATAACTAGATTTAAATTTTAGCTTATTGTGAGCTCCCTCAGTGAATGATCCTTTTAGGCATTTTCATATCATCCTAAACTGCATGTGTCAAAGGTTGAAAGGCAGCACTGCACTGATTTAAAATCTCTAATTATCAAAGAAATGCAATCTGTTAATTATATTTCTTGTAAAATTATAGGTATATTATCAGTTGTAATCTTAGAATGAATGTGTTGGGCTCAACAAACTGTGGAAACATTACTATGGACTGTGTTGTGTACGGGTAGCATTTTCCACATACTGAAATAACTTCTTCTTTCTAAAAGGCATTTCTGAGCTAGGAAATAGCCTGTCTGGAAGCAAAAGATCCTTGGGCAAAATTCTATGGACTTCATTATTCTAGAGATCATACTAAATCATCCAATAGTCCCTTCTTGCCTCCATGAAACTTCAAGAAACTACATGACCTTAATGAGGGAAAGTGTACCAATTTAATACTCTTTAATAGATCCATACATTTTAAAGATCATTATGATATTTTTCTATGACCTTCTACAGTAACCACTTATCAAAATTTAATGAGGTATAGAAAAATTCCTTACTAAGAGACAATATGGATTTTAAGACTGCAAGTGGGAAGAATCCAGTACTATCAGACAAACTGTCCTGGAGGTTACTAGCCTTCATCATTATTAATTTTCTTTTATTTTTATTTTATTCCCAAATTCAGCTTTCAATCACTTAATCCCATTAAGTCATGTTTGTTTAACCCTCTTTTGTCAAAATTCTGTAAATTAAAATCTATTGTAAATAAAAACCTACCACGCTCATACTGTTCAATGAGATCACACACTAATATTTTGTTATTAGACTGCAATTACTAAATCTCCCACTACAAAGGAAACACAAGTCATATCTGGTATTTTTCTGAAAAATTCTAACTAACATATTCTTCTTAAAAACAAAGTTACAAATTCAACTCACAATTTACCACCTAGTTCTCTGGCGATTATATTTGGAATAGAATAGTGGGATCAAACTACAGTTAATTCCAAGATAAAAAGCACTTCAGTGTGTATCATGTGATTAACAGGTCATTAGGGCTTTCTGTATCATTGTTCAGATTGGCTTCTGTTGGTACAAAGTGCTTTCTAAAGTCACTAATTCCACTCGAATAGACACTGTTCCTAAACCTCTAAAAAATCTATCTGAAGACTCCTCAATTTCCAAAATTATACAGAGACACACTAGGACACTTGTTAAGTCCAGCAGTCATATTTTGTTGCTTGTCTTGACTCTTATGAACCTTAAAAAGGAAAATAATCTTTGATATTGTATTGATACCCTGTGGATCTAACTTATTTTCCTTTTTGTAAGATCCATTAAAATATATTTCATTAATATTCACATTGGCTAATTAGGCCATATTGAAATTTAATCCAGTCTTTTACTCCTTTGACTCCACCACGAGGATTACACTTTCACAGGTGGAGTGACAGGAAGATAGAGCAGAAAGACCTCAGCAACTCAGCATGATTCTTGTACTAAGTAAGATTTTGAAGCTGTAACAAAAAGTTCTTTCAGGTTTTGTACAGCTGAGTACATAAAAGCATATTTTTCCTGAAGACTGTTGGTTATTTTAAATGCTTCAAAGGCATTTAGTTTTACATTTTATCATTCAGAACACAAAGCTATCCCACTTGTTTGACATCTTGTCAATTACCATCAAAAGGCTCAAATTTGGGAATAAGCAGTATAAATGTAGAAAGGTCACCACATCCCGAATCAGAAAGAAGCCAAATCTTTTGTTTCTCTACTAGGATGTTGAGGTCTGAAGTGGCAGGAGTTTAAACCAAGGCTTACTTGTAGGGAAGCCTTATTTTATTTTTCATTTTATTTTTCATTCACTTTGCAAAAAATACTTCCCACCTTTACATTATATCAAAGCTGCCCACCCTGAAGGAAACTTACTGTTTCTCTTCAAATTCAAAGAAGCTTTGCTTTTAAGTAAAAAGCTTGATAGAATTGAAGTTTTTAAAGCTGAGCAATAATAAAACTTCATGGTTTGTTTCTGAAGCAACAGCTAAGCAGACTCCTAAGTGCAGAGGATCACATCACTACAAAGTCTCACTGTACTGTCACCATCTGCAGCTATACAAGAAATACATGATACATCTAGTTTTGAAAAAAAAAAAAAAAAAGGAAAAAAAAAAGATGAAGGCAAAAGAGACCAGTAACGAAGAGAAAAGAAATAAGAGCTTTTTACTATCAGGAATGCGGAGAACCTAGAAGTTCTATTCATTTTCAAAGACAGTATATGTAAATACAGTTAAGGCTTCTGGCCACTGCTAACTAGCAAATAGAAGAAACAAACTGCAAATTACATCTGTAAACACATAGAAATCACCATGCTAAGTCAGTCTTGTGGACCTCTGAGATGAGCTAAGGATGAAGAAAAATCTATGAGTATCTTCATGTAGGCAGCTGCAATACAGGAGCTGCAATACCTTTGTTACGTGGCCTCACTTCCGAGCAGAAGCATTGTTTAATTTTTGTAATTCTAGTAATAATACATTTACAGGTGCATAATGCCTTCAAAGGCATGTGTACCCCTATATCATACAAATTTAAAGATCTTGTAATCCTACACATGCTTATATGTATACACACGAGAGAACCAGTGTTTTATCTTCTGATTTGCCTAATTCCATATGGGAGAGCACCTGCCTTTATGCAAATTCACTACTGCATGAACACATTCTTTCAAGTACAATATGTCCCTCAAAGTAGTGGCACTTATTACTAAATATGAAAATACTCCTATGAATGATAATGCCTTTGGAGATAATTAGGGTTTGAGTTGGGTTTTTCTTTGTAACTGAAAAGAACAGTGATAAAACATTTAACAGGTGGACTAAGTCAATAGTTTTTTCAAACCCAACGTTTTTGCTACCATAATACTTCTTAATGCTTCATACACAATAGAGATAATCAAAATTCCAAATGAAGGACTGCATTAAAAAAGGGAGAAAAAACTTACTATTCAGTCTTGTCTAAAAACTGGTAATATTATTTTAAGCGAGATAGTCATACTTAAATTGCATAATGTTTTGAAAAATACAGCTGTATCCAATTTGATCAACCTTTTGGATCAATTAAAAAGAACTCAGTAAAGCCTAATTTTCTCAAGTGAAACCACTGTTAGCTTGAAAATACGAAATTTTTTAATTAGGATGATTTAGGCTATGCCTGCTACTGAACCCAAAGATGCATCCTGGTTTCATTTCAGGTCCAGATATGCACTTGATCATCTCCTGACTCATTTATAAGGTAAAATCCAACCAACCATCAATCGTATCCCAGACGTGGGAGACCTTGCCATTGTAATCTTGGTACAGCAGCAGATGGTTCTGAAAGTTTCTGATTGTATATATGTATCATTTTAGAGTATACTCAGCTCCAATTTTAACCTCTTCTATAACTAAAATATTTCAATAGTTTGTTTTTATTTTTTTCCCTGAAAAATTACTTTCAGCACAGTGGGTTTTCTTCACTGATCAATGGGAAGAGATAAGACCTGGGACCCATGCTGCTGCAGGGCAACATAACTGACTCGGAACACCTCACTGGCCTCAGACCTGAAAAAATTGTTTGGGAGCACGGAAGGACAGAAGGTATTCTGAACATGAGGATCTAACCTGTAGCACTGTGACACTTTATTATAATACATGCTTGGGGGCTTCATATGTCCCAGATGAAAAGTTTAGTTTCCTATCAAATTAAATGTGTCATGTTGTTCTAAAGTAAATTTCGGTATCTTTGGTATAATAAAAAAAATATGAAAAAGTTAAACTACATTCCCTTTTCCTACACATATTTTAATTCTTCAGCTGAATTAAATATCAGTTATTCATACATTCCTACTTGCAAGATCTTTAAAAATATCTGAGTCTGTAAAATCCGTTATATTTTGTATAATTCCTGGACAGTTTACATTATTTTAGGCAGACTAAGTTAAATCCTTTTATACCAGTCTTTGATCAGTGATTCTAGTATTTTGACTATGAATAAAGTTAGGCTGATGGAACTAGGTTTGATGGAAGTAGCAAGGTACACTGAGTGGTGCTGCATTTGAGGTCTTTAATCAAAATTTTTTTTAAACTTCACTTGATGCTACAAATAAAAATAGATATAGCATTTTTCAGTGAAACCAAGGATAAAATGGTAGGCAATACAGAAGTATTGGGAAGAAAAAGGACAGCATTTCTATGCAAGATTTTTTAGCCTATGATTGGGGATTTGATAAAACTCTTAGCAAATCTGAGGACTTCATCAAACTGAGTAGGAAGCTTAGAGTTACTTAATGATTCTATTCATACAACCTATGCTTTAGTGTTTAAAAGTTGGACTTAAAGAATGTAGACACATAATCCTAACTTCCTTTCCAGCTCCTCGGACCAAGAAAAAATTCTTTTTTCCTGAGATGTGTCATTTCATTACAAATACAAATTTTTATGTAGGATGCCTCTCTTCTTCACTGTTTGAACGGATAACCTTGAGCCACAACTCAGATAAACATATCAAATTTTTAGATAAGATGACAACCTAGAAGTTTGCTTTTTCTTCTTTTCTTTTTTTTCTGCCTTATACTAATTTATAACCATAATTATTTAGGTCTAAAGAAAAACAAGTATGTTCAGGTCAGCATGCCTACAGCAGCCCTGCATGATGGTAGTGTCCAAAATTTAATCAACTTAAACATAATATTATTTGTGCAATAATATTTTTGAGAACACAGATTTCAAATACCTTCTTTAAGACATTGTTTGCAGTTTTTTGTCCTTACGGACAACTGTATATATCATATCATCTGTAACATTAATAAGAATAAACCATAACAGGCCTGATTTTTCCTCATAAATGTATTTCATTTAATATTCCTAATGCATTCAATTAATATATTTACTAACTTGACAGCTGTAGAAAAAAAGTTACACATCCTTTTTCTAAGAGCGTAGAAGTTCTATATTCATTTGGAGCATCAAAGTGGGTGAAAATTCTCTGCATTTTCTCATATATATTTCTTCAATGTTTATGTATTCTTAAATTGCAGATGTAAAATATGTTCCTTACTAGGTCTGTCACAGAATATAAAAGCTTACTCTCTGCATCATACTACAAATTCTGAACATCTTCGTATTGATTGTTACCTTTGAGACATGTTTGAAAAGAATGATAAGAAACACAAAACTAATTCAGGGAAGGTACGAGCACTAAAGGTCATTTATATTTAATACTGCTCTTTCAAAGGGAAGTTCTCACAAACTTTCTACTTATACATATGTATTTAATAATAACTCTGGCCTTTTTAATGTAAAAATGAAAAATGTAGTTGGTAGACCAGATTCTTTTGCTGTATTGGAAATCAGGGATCAAAATTGATTCACTTGCATCTAAGAAATTTTTTTTACTTCATAATATATGCTTAAAATAAATTAAAAAGGAGAAGACTTACAAGAGTGGCTTTTACTTCAAGAGCTCTATTGTGGCATGTGTTGCACAATCAAATCACGTGAATGGGGCGGAGGGAGTAAAAACCCTCCTTACACCACTCAGAAATTAATTGAACCTTTTAAACGGGAAGAGAGGTATGTGTAATCAGCTTCCTTAGAGGCTTTTTTCACATTAATGACAAGTGATAACAGGAAGTTCATAGCTGTGTAATTGCAATCTCATAACAACAAACTGTGGAGGCAATGCTGAATGCTGACAGGAAACACACCTCTTTCTGGAGCAGGTAAAAGGTGGTCAATATGCACTTATAATCCAGTTTCCATAAAAACAATTCTTTTAAATTTCATTCAAATGCTGCTTTTATTTCTCCCAGCTTTTTTCTTTCTTTGCTTCTTCCTCCTTTTTTTCCCTCTTTGCTTCTTCTTCTCATCATGTCTTTTTTCCTAAAATTGTTCTGTTTCTGTATTAAACCTTCCTTTCACACGACCCCAGCTTTTTTGGGTCTCAAATAGACAAAGCAGAAGATCAAAGAAATCAAGAAAATTCTTAGTGAAGCTGGGGAAATTAATTTATAAGAGAGAGGCTCTATTTAAATCACATGTGACTAGCAGGCTGAGGAAAGAGTTAGCAGTGCATGAGGTTTTACTCATGAAACAGTAAGGAATTAAGGAGTTAAGACCCAGCAAGCAAACGGATGGGTGAAGCATGACTACAGCTAGCACAGAGCTTAGGAAGACAATCTCTTTGGACAACAGAATAAAGGGGATCTGGAAATTCAAAGCCGGTCATGTGGGAAGCATGATGGAATCAGACTGGTGACTTTGAAGCAAGCATGCACAGGGGTTTGATTAGAACAAAAGTAAGTGGCACAACTCAATGGCAATTTTTCATGAATTAGCTGCTTAAATTTATGATAGAAAATAGTTCACCAAGTACCTTTTAGTTTATACCACTTTGACCGCCATTTTTATTAGCTACATTTACTAGCTACTGAATATGGTTATTTAGCTTTTCCATTATTTTTCTTTTAAACTTTTTATCATGCTCTAAATTCTAGTCTAGTTGTTCCTCTCCTTCCACTCACAATAGACAGTTTCAGTTCTAAACTGTGCTAACTTCATGCTGTCATTCATTCAGGACAGATCGTGGGAGCCACTATTCCAACTTTCTGTCAGTTTACTCCCCGTCAACAGCAGGAATCTCTCTGCCATTCCTTCCATCTAAGGCTGACATTTTCTCACTCAAAGTAAGAGAATAGAGGAGGTAGGTCTGAGCAAAACTCTGGAAAGTTTTGGCATTACTGTCTTTTTTTAATGTGCAAAAAGGATGGCATGTATAAGGGAAAAAATGGGGCATGATGATGGAAAAATCTCTATGAGGTTGGATTTGAAAAGAAAGAGATCATAGATGACTTTCAATTAAATTATTTCACAGTCTTCTTACTTGAAATGTGTCAAATCATTTTTCAAAGTATATGGCTTGATTATCAATGAGAAGAGTATAGGAATCAGCCTACATTCATAAACATGACAATGATTTTAGGTGCTTCAGTTCTGAACTGCTCAACAATATGCCAGTATAACTGTATATAGGGAACTGCATTCAAGTAAACACTAAACATCCAGCCACTGAGCTACAATTCCATTATATTATTGAGTTGGGTTATCAAAAAGAGAAATAACAACACTCAGTTGCTTCCTGGAGTGCAGTCTAAAGTTTATGTAAAAATATAAGATCTAATATCCTATATGCATATACAAGGTACTCTTTAATAAAATTATTACATCACTGCTATTGTGTGACAATATAACTCTTCTGAAAGCAACTATTAAAACAATAAAAGATGTAATCAATTTTTCTAAAATTTGCTTGGGTTTTAGTGTATTTAACTATAAAGCTGATGAGTTATAATGAAATTGTAAGGCTGTTTTTAGTTTAAAATTCATTGCCTAATATCTATCTTGTAAGTTAAATTAGATCTAAATATTGGCGATAAAGAAAAAATGGAACACAATAATAATAACAGGAAAGTCATTATGATAACATTAATTATTTTAATCATCGTGTCTGTCCGTATTAAAATCATGCAATGGTATTAACGTGCTACCAGATTAAGGTCAGCTTTATTCTCTTGCAGAAGTCTTTATAACATGAAATTTAAAGTGATAAAAGTAAGTAGCTGTGAAAGAGCATGTTTCATGCACACATAAAGTGGTTTTCAACTAACAGGTAGCTGGAGATGAGAAAGTAACTGGTACATACTGCATTTGGATGGTTAGTTAATTACTCTACAAAAGAAAATATAAGAGAGAAAGTCTTCCAAGCTGCAATTGTCATGTCCAGAGACTCCAAGCTGCTCAGCCTAATTTAAGTCTCATTATGCAACGTATTTGTTTAGGAAATAAGGTGCTCTTTAGACTAATTGCTTTTACAGAACACAAAAATTTTGTCTCAGTAACATAATGAAGCTTTATGAGGTAAATCAGACTGACATCGCAACAGAGAAAAAAATCTAGTTAGAAGAAATGTCAAAGTGGTAGTATTGGTCTAAACTACTAAAACTGAAATATTGCAGCACCACCTGAATGCCTAGAATAGGATAAAGAGAGGAGAAAAGATAACTTGATTTTATGGCTTTTAGGACAAAATACTTTCTACCTGTCCTTGATACTATTACTTTTCTTAAATAGGTCTTTAAGAGGTCAATTCCATTTAAAGATTTTTTTTTTTTAAATGTAGGGGTTTTTTCCCACAACAACGTCCAGCGACCCTTAGATACCAACACTGCAATACTAAATTCAACTTTCAGCATATAAATGTAGCATAATTACCATTTATGCAATATAATAAAAAACAGCTACACTATATTAGTAAGGTATATACATTTTCACATAGGTTAAAAGTACAACAAGAGCAAACTGGTTGTAAAATAATACTATAATTAGCAAGCTGTAAAGATCTCTTCTTTAAATAGCTTAAAGAAACAAAAATATTGCTTTATCATTCAGTAAAAAAGTGCACAGTATTTCTATAAAATCTCTTGTTCTGAAATGATTATGGTCCTTTACTGCCTATAGTCAAACTCCATGTTATATGCAATTTAAATAGATGATGCTTCATAGCACTTGCATTACACTACTCAAATATAAATAAAATTGGTCAACAATTAATGATATTTGTTTCAGGACTATTTCAATGCTGATTTCCTGCCAACCTAGACATGAAGTATTTAATTCTAAATGATGCCACCTGCTCCTACCTATAAGTGAAATGAAAAAGCTGCCAAGTAGCATGTTGGGAATTAACTTTCAAACCTTTCTTTAATCAGGCATTCCTCCATAATGCCAGCAATCTCCTGGAATGAAAAGCACCATAGTATATGTCTGAAATTCAATTTCAAACCCTCATTGTGATGTCTAACTTAGCACATTTTTTCCTTTACTATTTTTCTTTAGCTGCCAGATGGGTCACCAATTACTTCAAGCAGGCATAGCAGATAAACGCCCACACCTCATTCTGACAAGGACAGTGAAGTTAAACAAACGTTTATAAATGAAGGCTCCTCTAATTTTAGTTGGTGTGAAGTTCAAGGCCTATACTCAAACTTTTACTTTCCAAAAATGAGATTGTAAGGACATTGGTGGAAAAGGAAAGACATTTTAAGAGTGAAAAAAATGTACAGCTAAAAATACTAGATATAAACTTGCCCATACAAATGTAGAGCAAATGTAGTATTGAACAATAATGCATAAGGCTGGTTTGGGGGGATACTTTTTTTTATCTTTGTGTTTGAACATTTTCTTTTCCCCTAACCAAATGCTAATAAGAAGATAAAATACACTTATATGTTTTATTCTATATCCCTAATGTCACAAATGATAGTTTGTCAGACTAAGTTTTATCATCACACATAGAGCTGCCTTAGCAAAACAAAAAGTCATCCTAGAAGCACTTTGCATGATAGAAAATAGCAGGGTAACAACAATTCCCTCTCATGATTACTGGCAAGAAAAGCCATAGTGATGTTTTGCAACCAACTGTCAAAACCTGTTTATATCTGTCTCTCCTTGTCTCCTTGCCGAAGTGGCTACAAATACTTTAACAGCTACAACAAAGTAATTTGTACTGCTGAACTTCCTCATCCAAACAGCCACTCGTTTAACAGGTGTGCTGCTGTATGTTTAAACAGCACGTGGCCCAGGTTTTGTGCTCAGTATTTGTTCATGTACACAGTACATGTTTCTGACAAACCTTTGTGTCACAAGCATCATGCTGTTCAGCACTGAAGTGAAAGGGAAGGAGGGCAGAAAGTATTACCTGCTGAGGAACTAGAACAACTTTCCTCTTTTCCTGAAAAAACCCACAATTTCCTCTGTGAAGGTTGGGTTTATTCCCTGTACATGCTGTGTTTTCAAATTCCTGCCGTTAAAAATGTTATCTGCTTCCTCAGCACCATCTCCTGATAAAATACCTGCTAAAGTCAACAGCTGTTTTACCCAAGAGAATTAGTACTAGACAGAGTCAGAGAGGCTTAAACCAGACAATTTAGATGCTCTGCAAGATTACCCTATGGGGATATTTCCATAGTTAGACATACTGCTCAGTAGCAATGATCCTTTCTTTTGCTGCTATGTAACTGAAAACTAATAAAAGACCAAATTAGGGATACCTCAGAGCTTCTTCAGAAAATCTTATTCATAATAAAGGAAAAACAAAAGTGGGTCAAACAACCTCGTTTAGCAACTCCACTCCAAAACCCTAGGGATTACTTTTTTTCTTTCTGCATATGCAGGCATTCATAGATATGACTTAAACGCATACAGTTCTCCCAGCAGAATTCACAGTACTCACTCACTCACTCACTCACTCAAAGTTCATCCCAGAAGTAGAGAAGACAGTTGTATTTCTAGGCTGTAGTTCCCAAAACTCAATGTGCATGAGATAGGGCAGCCATTCGCTGTCACACATCTAAGATTACACACATGAATTTCTGTTTTAGACCTCAGTTTTAACCGACTTCCCAAACTTGAATGCCAACTTCTATTTTTCTGTCTGTGTAGAAGCCTGGCTCTAGCAGGAAGCACAGACCAGGGTATCTTATGGCTCAGCAATTGAGACATTCATAAAATGTGGAAGTGAAGTATTCAAATCTATTCAGGCTGAAGAAAGCATTGAAATCACAGCTAAGTGCTTAAACATGCTTGAGCATCAGTCACCTCTTTTTGTGATATGATCATATTTATTTTCAGGAATTCACTGATAATAAAGTGTAGGCGTTTCATCGTATAGAAACAAAACAAATTGATAAGGCTACCAACTAAATGCTCGAGCATTTCAAAAATTGGGAAAATCAGAAATACTTGAAGCCCTAGACAAAAGGAGCATGCCTATATGTATCCAAGGAAGTTTTTGAATGGAAAAACAGGAACCAGTAGTGTCTTAGGCATCTAAGCAGTTTAAAGAGGAGTGTCTTAAACCTTCCTCCCACTCTTATGGCATTCAACACATTGAATATCTGGTGGTGGCCAGTAAACACCTTTAGCAAAAGCCTAATGCTCACCACTGTGTCACACAAACTGTGACAACAATTAACATTCAGCTTGTCAAGGGGACAGATGCTGCAATAAGAAAATAAGCACTGGAGTACTGCTAAACTTGTAGAACATTTCTGATTAGGAATAATTCAGGAACTTGTACCAGTAAAGACATTTTATCATTAAGCAGAAGTTGCATGCTGTCTTGAGGTAGTGCATACAAACTAACTACATCTTTCCTTAATAATCACTGAGAAAGCATTAGACTGCTGGTGAATTGCATAGAGCTGATCTACAGTAGCAAGAGGCAAAAAAAGCTTATGGAAGTCAAATACTGAAATCACAGAAAAATGGTATTGAGTTTGAAGAGGTGGGGGAGTTGAAAACTGATAGCTCATAATTCAGGGTCAGGCAGTTCTTATTTTTAACCTACGGGCTGAAATTCTACTTTATGGCATGGAAAAGATGAATAGATCCTTCAAGGGGTACCTAAAAATTGTTTACTGTTCTCATCACTTTGCCACAGTTAATACTCACAGCCCATAATATATTACCTAGCAGTCTAGAATTATTGCTGTGCAGCAATTTCATAGTGCTTACTTCAAAAGAAAACATGATACATGCCACATAGAGGATAAATGATGACAACAACTAATAAAAGATATATTAGTAGTATTTTGAATTACAAAAAGTTATAATCTGTTCTGTTTTGTCCTGCACTTGTAAAATAACATAGTAAGGCTTTTTTAGTAATTGCTCTTTCTACAATAGAAGGTATTTAAATATTCCAATACTTTAAATATACTCATACTGAGGACATATGAAAAATGGACATGTATACCCATTAACTTACCTTCTAAAGGTCAAATAGAAAATCTAAAACAAAATAGGACATTGAGTGCAGCTTTTCCAAATTTACTTTGGAGCTTTCTTTCATCTACCTTTATTGTTTTTCCTTGTCTCATTGTCCCACTTCTTGCCTTTCAGCTTAGAATTTACCTTTCTCTGAAAGCAATTTTTAAAAAGATGCAACTATATGAAATTATTTCTACCAGCTTCACAAATTCAAAGACGGAAATTGTTCTCCTTGTGAATTTCACATATTTAGAATTACCTGTATCATTTTAGACTAAAACTGTTTTTAAAGAGCTGAAGTCTTTAAAGTCCCTAAACTCTTTTTTTTAAGAGCAGACAAAAAGCAACCAAAATTCAATGTCCTATCTAATTTTAATCTTCATCAACATCATATGGCATGGCTTGTGCAAAATGCTTCATGAAAAGAATTGCATATTGATATTAAGAAAAGAAAAACAATTAATCATTCTCTGTATAAAATGTTCAGTCACTGTCATATGCAATTTTATCAGCTGCTAGTGAAGCCAAAGTGTATTCTGAATTTTTCATTTCAAGAATGGAGAACCTATACAGTTGTTTGGATCATTTCATTAACTCTTCTTTTCCCTGGTTTCTAGGTACAGATCTGTGAAAAGAAATGGTCAGCTTTTTAAAATATCTAATCTATTCATGAGCCTAAATAAAACCTCAACATCTAAAGTAACTCTGTTATGAAGATATTAAGTTCATTAATTAATTCAGTAAACTCCAGTAGAAAGCTGTGTTTGAAAACTGGGGGTTCAGAATTTACAGAGAAATAACTGATTTTTATGAACTAAAGGTTTAATTTAGTGATAGAATATTCTTGAAAATAAGGAGTCAGCCCTTGCCTTCATTCAAGTAATTTACACAGTCTTAAAGTACTACACTGCCTGTCCTAAAGGAGTATTGAAAGTATGCTATCCAGGCAAGAGAAGAAGAAAAAATATCCCCAAAATAGAGGTCATGGAGTGGAGAAGTGAGAAGATATATGGATTTGACAGCATCAAAAGGAGATTTGACTAGAGCTGCAGTAAGACAGGCAGGTACGAGACACCACAACTGGGACAGGTCTCCAAAGACTGTAATTATATCAAGGACCTCAAAGTTACCTGGTACCAGGGAATATGAAATGTCTCAGAACTTGTCATTTCCTAGAGGTTTCTCTTTTGTGATGGGCCCTTGCTAGTTCTGCAGGTACAAATTTCTACCTGCTTGTTTCATGCACCAATTGCTTGTGTATGAAGAAATCTTTTTTCCTCCAGAGATGCACAATCCATATGCATGTATTTCACAGAGACAGCTTCGACTAAATATCTGATTATGAACTAAAACTGGTTTTGAAATATGTCTGGGGAAACATGCATATGTAGACTGCATTCATAGTGAGTGATTTTTTCCAAATATTGTTGGTTTCTGTTGACAACTTTTCTGTTTTCTTAGTGACCACAGTGCAAGTATTGGTCCTTACAAAACAATAAAGACACTGCAGAATGTGGGCACTGTGGACACTTGGAAGTACGAGGTTTCACAGCAGCAGAACAGATCAGGACTTGGAAAAGACCACGGGTTCTGTCTTGTCCATTTGCCACACTTTTTGTCAACAGAGATGGGGCAGGAGGGCTGGGCATGATGTACATGCAGGTCTCATCCAAACATCCTGCTGGGATGTGGCTGGGCATGCTCCCAAGCTCATGATTTGGAAATAGCTGGCATCCGACACTCATTAAGTGATTGCCAGCATTCAGCCCTTCTGTTGTCTAAACCTGTGCAAATTATATCTGTCTCACATGGTGCTCATGATGCCAGTGGCATTAGGAGTGACGCTACGCTGGTGCTAATTCTAGTGAGCTGCTTCCAAAACTATGGGCAATTTGAAACTGATAATGATTAGGAAAAAAAATCAGAGTAACCTAATAAATGTAGGTGAACAGGAAGCATGACAATAGATAAAACTGAATTTTGACACAGGCAGAATATTGCCCATTAGAAGGAACAAATGCAAACTACTTACATATAGTGCCTAGTTCTAGCAACTGTAATTACTCACAGAAAAGACAATACAGTTAAATATTGACCTGTTGAACCCTGAGTACTGACAGAAACATAGAAGCAAATAAGCCTATATACCCCCAGAAAATCATATAAGTCAATGTACTAAGAAATAAACTATATTTTTAATATACTAGGTACATTTCTTTTCATTTCAGAAATCACTACAGCAACAGGCAGAGAGCACACAATTTTACATGTCCATCATCAACACCACAAAATCTGTCAAGTTAGCTCAAGTATTAGCGTATTCATCTGTTAAATGTTATTGGTGTAGAGTATAAAAGTAATTGCATTATGAAAGGGCGAATCCTGTAGAATGGTGTCATCCTCCTGTCTGGTCTCCTTACCAAGCCGCCATTTCCATTCATTACAATGATGTCATGAAAAGCTTGTAAGGGGCCTATAGATCAAAATATTGGGAAACCTGCAGTTTAATGAGACATTCAGTTAAAATCAAGATAGATACATAATGACATACTGCTGAGAATGAAATATTTCTCATAGTATGGACAAAATGACTGATCAATTGTAAAGAAGGAAAACAAACCAAAGAGAAAGCCCCAGGAAGACAGGAAAACAGTAGCACATAATTTTCTTTGTCTCACAGCCACTTCTGAGCATGTTTTAAATAAAAAAATATCTGCATGTCCTAAGCAAAACATTCTGAATACACATTACATGTGTTTGGACATACTTTTTATCAAATCTTCTCAAAGCACATTTTTTTTTCTCTGGCTAGGTTTGAAATAAAGAAATGTCGAAGAACCGTTTTCTCATGTAGTGTTTTTAATTTGCTATATTTTTGGTTTGTTTTCTAATGGAGAAAAAGATATTGGTAAAGTCCACAGTTCAGGTGTGAAATTCAAGATATTACACTCCCAAATCCCCAGGGAAATTATATGGCCTCTCTGGATTGTAGAGCAAGACAGATCTTTCACCTAACAAATGCAAGTTTGTCAAATGTATACTCGTAAAGTTGAAGACTTGCAGAGTTTCTCTGCACTACCACAGACTACCTATAAATTTCTTTTTTTTTTTCCAAGCTTAATTACACTTCTGTACTTGTAACTCTGTTTATGCATTTTTCAAACTCTTTTTTTTGATCCTTTTGATTTGAACAAAACTGGATTATTTCACATTCTTGTATATAGCTAACAAGTACTCGTTCAGGCAAAAATACATCCCTCAATATATTTACCTGTAGAGGAGCATAAGACACCACGTTACTTTAACTGTTAAAACATTGAGCTTGTTTTTAGCTACCTATCAAGTAGAGTGCTCTCTAATAGAGAACTATGACAACAGCAATAATAACAAAGGTTTACTAACTTAAGCATGAGTTACTGCTCAATATTGCAGGAGCATCTGTGTTCAGTGTTTTCCTGCAGCCATATAAATACAAGCAAAGAATCCTCAGCTGGGCCTGGACAATCTAACCATGGCAGAAAAAAATCCATTTGGTGTTCAGCAGTGTGTAATATAAGAAAGAATTTGAGATAAGCAAATTTCCAATTTTAGAGATTTTGATTGTCTTGGATGTGTATACAACTTCAGTGTTTTCCTGAAACTTAAAACAAATGAGCCTATGGAATCTAATTCTGGAGTGGAAGTCTCACAGGGATACATAGTTTTCAGAGCTCTATGAGTTGGCTTCTTGCAGTACAGCAATATAACTGTGAAACAGCCTCTCGAGTAGGACTCTCAGAACTTTTGGTACTAGTCAGAATTGAGTCTGTGAATCAGAAAATGTAAAAAAATTACAGGAATGCATCCAAATTTTTTTGGACTACACAGAAGATTCCTTGCAGTTTTATATTTCATCTGGGTATAGTTGCATTTAGTTCCAATTCTTGCCATGTTGCTATATACTCACAGAACTAAATTTCTAACTAAACTTGGAAAATAAATTTGGAATAAATTCTGACAAAGAAATATGAACTTGTAGATCTATTGTACATTAGTAGTAGTGGTTAATCACTATTTTCCATTTATTCAGCAGTTAGTCTAAAAACCAATTTTCTTTCTCATCTTTCTGATTTCTAACTCTCACAATGCAAAAGTATTTCTATACTGATGAGAATATGAAATGCCTTTGTGAAATTAAAACAATATAGGCTTAGTATTACCAACTTTATGCCCCAAATTCATGACTCAGATCCTGAAAATCAATTATTATTTCTTACATAACATTATATTTGTTTGTATTTGCATTTGCCTTCTGGCTGGTGAACTGTGCATTTCCAACTCCTTCACTGTGAGTGCTATAGTTTCCTCTTGATAAATTTTTACTGAAGATCTGTGAATCCCCTCTTATTTTTCAATATATCTATATCAATATAGAGAATGGATTTAAGAGAATAGTACTAAAGTAATATAGATTATGTTCTATGATACTGCATATAGTAGATGTAGCCTCAAAATGGAAATTAGTCTGTGGCCATAAACTGGATATGATACTTAAGTGAAAACACAGACCTATTTTCTTTCTCAGCATCACTTTTAATTTATTCACTATAACTTCTATTTGTCTCTCTAACAATTTATTTTTGCTCAATGGTCATATATCCTCTTCTAAAGTTGAGTTTAATTTTTTATTTTCTGACTCTTTTCAATCTACTTTTGCAGTTTTCTTGGTGATGCAACTTCAGGGAATCAAGGATCACCTGCAGTGTAATTGATACACCTTATAAATCCCCTTTCATACAATTCATGGAGGAAACAGAAATGACATGTTTTTTCAAGTCTTGTTTTCTTCAGTCTTGTCACCTTTAGAAATGCAATAAAGAAATATGTGACAGCACCAAAACATGTTTAAAAAGAAAACTTTGATAAAATTACATATTGGCTACTTCTCTTTATATTTATTTATAGTATTTATATACTATTTCCTTCCTTCTTAAGTGAACCTGAACATGAATCAACATCAGTCATAACCAAGACTTACCAAAACAGTTCTCCACAGTGAGCATTAACCAAGTTGCATTTATATGCAGATAACAGAAGCAGCACGCTCATAATTGAGACCTTACATTATCATTATCTCCATGAAAGCACATTTGATTTATTTGCAAATGAAACCAAATTCATGAAAGCTTATTTTTCCCTTTCAATTTCTATTTAATGCTTTACCATCCACTTCATAGTTTTATGTGTATTCTACATAGTAAAATGCTATCAGCAGACCACTTCAATAAATCTTTCTAAATGCCATGTAACTATGGACTGTTTCCAGTTTTGAATTGCAATGCATTCTCAGAATGTGTCTGTTATTATATTCAAGTACAGGTCTCTTTAGCAATCACTTCAAAGGTCAGTTCTCATGCCCATGGAAATAAATTAAATTGGAACATTAAAATTAATTAACATGTATTATTTTACTGTGTAAGCCAACTGTTAAAAATCAGAATTTTTCTATTGACTATGTTTTTTGAAAGCTATTATCTATGATTCATATTTCTTTATGGAATTTCCTTTTATGACACTGATACTTCTTTTTCCATTTATTGATACAATTCACTATTTTCCGTTGGGCAATACTTTGAGATAACTATCAAAATTGATGGGAATAAAATATCTGAAACATGAAAAATTGTGTCACAGTGGGATTCCCTGACTCAGCACTGAAGCTCATAAGAGAATGGGAGCACAGTATTCTTAATAGCCTTTTTACATTTCTAAACTTCAATCTTCCAAGATATTTACTTGGGAATTAACCTGCCTAAAGTTAGAAACATGAATGGTCCATATGCGAATTCAGATCTCATTTGAAAAATGACATCCAGGATCACAACTAGACAGGTACTAAATCTTGTCTCACAGTAGGAAAGTTGTAGATTTTACTTCCAAATCTGAAGAAATGTTTCCAATTATTGTAAAAACTGAGTTACAAGGAATGAAGTAATGTGTCCAGCAAATCAAAGCCTGACATCTGGATGATCGTACAGCACAACACTATCCCTCTATATCAGTCTGTTAATATTACCCATACAGTTTAACAGACAAGTACATCGAATAGCTCAGCTTACAGACAAAAGAAATAAGAACAGCACAAAGGCAGACAGCATCCCAGAGGGTGGAAAATAGATATGCAGAAAATGACTCATTAAAGGATGTCAGAACCAACCTACAGAGAAAAAGAATAGAAAACATCTTGCTCTGTGCTAGGGGTGGAGAAGATGCCAATTTCATGAATCACATGATTGCAAAAATCAACTCTGATGAGACCCTACGTAACACTGGTGAATTTAAAACATTAACTCAGAAGCATTAGCAATTTTTTTTTTGTCAAGACTCCATTTAATAAAGTATGCACTGAGTAGCCAACAGAGCAAACTGAGATAAATTTCATTTGAAAATAGCCACTTTTTTATTGAGAATATCTTGGACAATTTGCATCTTGGGGAACTTATATTGCTAACCTGGGACAGACTTTTCCTTTTAAATCATGGTCAGGCTAAAAGAGCCATGACCAACTCATGTAGAAGAGTTTCAGAAACTGATACATTTAAAACAACATGAATTTTTAATTTCTTAATCTTTTCTCAGAATAAGCTGATATTTTCTGTTTTAAAATTATTTTAATTTTTAGTAGACTAACACCAATGGCAAGGTGAAAATATAACACTCAGGATAACAAAATCTAGAAACCTGAAGGGTAAATATGGGCTTAATGCTACTATCACCATCCTCTGGAAAGACATAGAAGCGGAGGTGCCTACATGCTGTGAACGTGACAGTCCTGGGAAAACGAAAAGCAGTAACAAAGAGGGGACAGTGATCCTCATAATGGGAAAGAGTAAAAGTTAGCCTAGATTAATATACCATTCTATCTTCAAGAAATGTGCCAGTGTCAACCCCAGTGGATGATTAAGGATATACTAGATGAAAGAATATCCTTCTTGGAAAATAGAACAAAGAAAAAAAACTTAAAAAGACAAGTTGGAACATATCTAGGAAATTAGTTCTGACCCTTTTTGACGTACAAAATTCATATTTTGTATGCCTGCATTATTTTCTTTTGTAGTAAATGAGTTTTATCATTTACTGACATAGACTCTCTTGGCTCTACATGAAACTACCTTGCGAATAGTAAATCACAGATTGTTGGCAATATTTGAATAGAAATGGTCTGGTGTGCTAGGTATTCTTCAGTAATACAGACTGAAAAGTATAACATTTCTATGATATCATATATTAGTTTCTAAGTCTCTGTTAGTTAATGAATCCCTGATACAGGGAGTAGATGATTGATTGTGACCTTGCAAGTTTATGAGATGCACTTGCAGCACCTATAATGAGGACTTCAGCAAAAGCACTAAGATTACAACATAGGTTAGACGCCTGGCACTTTCAAGATGAGTGTGTATAGCTGCATGCCATCTTGAATCAGCCTGTCCTCCTGGCAGCTGCAGCTAAGGCATTCTTGGCCTGTTTCAGAAATATCACTGCTGATGTGGTGGTTGAAAAAATAGTCACCTCCAGTGTCTTAAAGGGATGGATATACCAGAACTCAGTACACACATATAGATGTACTATAAGAAGGACAGGTTTCAAACACATTTGTTTTCATCTCAGATAAAGCAAACAGTCCCAGGTGCATTTACCTCACTCTAGTGGTGTCTGATCTTAGGTCACTCAACAAAAAGTGGAGAGGAGCTATTTCTTAGCAGGCAAATTTCTGCCAGCAGGGTAGTGATCACACCTCTAGTTAAGCATCTGCCATACTGAGGGAACTATTTTATGTAGTACATGTATATCCTTGAAATTGTCACTGAGCTAATAGGGGAATGCAATATAAAGCTATCTAAATCTTTTTTCAAGATCTACATCTGATTCAGGTAGACTATTTGATTCAGGTAGACAGAATTGAATCTCTCATTCACCAAAAGTGGTGATAAAACTGTCATATCACTGTCCATAAGTATCCATGAGCTGGCACCCTCTGTAACTTGTCTGAAAAAACTGAAAAACGTTATAGTAGAATGCTAGTCCTGCAACATGGGAGATTTAAAACCCTTGAGAAAGTTGTTGACAGGTGCAACGTGGAAAAAAATTGCTATCATTTTGTATCTGAAACTGATCTTTATTAAGACTCTTTCAAGGCTCCCCTTTTTCTTAAGAATAAAGAAACCACTGAGAATAAAAAAACTTCTTCCCCTGAAGTCTAATAAAATCTCCTCTATCAAACCTAAAATAAAAACTATATTCATATATCTTTAAAAGGCTTTCATGGAAACAAAGATGATGTTAGATACTGTGAGATAAAAACTATATCTGCCTTGCTACCATACATAACTCTGGCCATTCCATCTCAGCGCTGATTGAAATGTACTCAGCTCTTCTGACCCCTATTCCATTTTCTCAGTAAAGCCTCTTAAGGTCCACACAAGAAAAGGTGTTATAAGCTTTATTCAATGAAGGTCTGGAGAACTGGCCCACTGCTGGATAGACAGAGCTTCAAACAGGTAGAACACAGCAGTAAGATTCGTACTGAAAGGGGATTTTTAACTGAAATCATTCATGCTCAATTGTGATTGACATACAAAAAAGAAGTTTTGATTTCTTTTTTAATCTGATGCATAAAGTTAAGCTTGAATGAACATTCTCAGAGTGTATAGGGCAATTAACACTTCAATGCCACATAAGCAAATTGTGAAGTTTGCATTACTGTATTGATAAATGGATCCAGTTTTAGAAGATCTTAACACCAACTCTCAGATCAAGAAAAAGTTTCAGTTCCCTTGAAATCAAAATAATTTTAATTTTACTTCTTTTCATACTTATACTTTTCAAGAAAAATTGCAAGATCTGACCCAAGAATTACAGTACAATAAATCTTGGAAGAAACACCTGACAGATTTTTAAACATTCAAAAGAAGCACAGCTGCTAGATATTTAACAATATTCCCACTAATTATTTTAACAGAATCACCCATTCCATCATAAGATTTCTTTTCTAAAATGCAAACAACCCTCCCTATGCTATAGCACAGCTGTCTAAAAGTCTAATTTTCAATTTGTCATTTTATAAGATGCAGTTGTACATTTTCACTTTAACAATTTACAAATTCTTAGAGGTTGAGCCAAAGGCAGTATCAAATGTTCTATTTCAGTTAAATATCAAGAAATATCATGCTCTTCAAATTACTGTGATATCCAGAAGAGTCTTCTATTTGTCTGGATCTTCAATATGCTGCATCACAATGATACAGATTCAAAAAGTCTTCATAAATGCAGGTGAAAGTGGGCAAGTCATATAAGAGGACTGATGGAAAGGGAATCCTGCTCTACATTACTTGCGTCTGTCTTAAAAGTGCTAACTAGTTGCAATACTGAATACACACAGGAATCTCGTGGGACAGAACGCAATTAAGCTGTAATTATATTCTGAATTTTTTTGTGAAATAGAGCCTGTTCAGACACATCAGAACAGATTCACACCAGAAATGCTCTTCATCTTCAAGATACCATTCGCTGCAATACAGTTCTTGATCATCTCAAAACCAATATATGCCTGTGATTTTATATTAGTAAAGTTATACCGTAGTAAATTATGTCTTTTAAAACTATTGGTTTTTACCTTAAAGGTCACGCTCACCTTTGCTTGATATCTTTCACATGGATAGTTCCATGCAGTCAGCACAGGATAGATGAATTCCCAACAAACAGGGGTGGTGACCTT
The DNA here is from genome assembly GCA_038380795.1 of Pyrocephalus nanus. Classification (NCBI taxonomy): domain Eukaryota; kingdom Metazoa; phylum Chordata; class Aves; order Passeriformes; family Tyrannidae; genus Pyrocephalus; species Pyrocephalus nanus. Next base: position 302,406 of record CM076262.1, read on the forward strand.
TCGTTACTTGTAAACATAAGGTAAACTTTATCAAATATTCAACAAATTCTCTTTCAATAGCACCTGTGTTCTAAACCCAAGAGAATTCAAGAGAAAGCAGATGGATGAGGTGCTTATATTAAAACACAGTCCCAAGAAAGAGATCGGTGCAGAAATGCCAGCTGAGATTTTATTTACTGTTCTGTCACTGAGAGGCACAGAGAATAGGAAATTGAAAATACTGATGTGATGGGAATTATACATGAAAGCATAGAATAAAACTAAATTCTACTTTTGTGTATGCTTATTATATACTGACATATCAGCAACCTCAGCTTTTTTAAGATACTCATCCTATCAAGGTTAGTTTATATCTTGGCTTCATCATTAGACCTCCTCTTTGAATATGTCTCCTTTCTAACAAAACAATATAGAATTGATATAGCTACATCTGCAACCAATAGCATTTTCATTCTCTTCTGGACTCCTGCAATTCTAAACCATTCTAAATTGAGAGAAGTAAGACATTTCCTCCAAGGTTCCTTTCAGAATTCCTGAATTTCCCTGGGGACCTTCTGAACTAAAATGTGCATGGTTGTGTTTTGGGTAGAATTGGGGAAAAATTTATATGTTTTTATCAAGACCAGAATTGAGGAAAAAAAAGCATGCTAAAACACATTGTTCTACTGGAAAACTGTCTCTGCCTTTGTTCTTCAAAATCTTGCTCTAGATTTATCACTCTTACTTGGTAGATGTCTCACAATTAATGAAGATAGTTGCAGAGCACTGAATCCAGCAATCACTGGTGCTAAAAACAGCCTCATCAAATTCAGTATCAGACTTTGTGCATGCAAATATGAACACTCAGGTTTTGTCCTAAATTTTAACTACATAAAAAAAATGTACTTTGTGTTAAGGAAAAGCAAACAAACACTTAAGTCCGTGTCTGCTAATCAGTGTCTTCAAAGAACAAGACCAGACGGAAAAGGTTTTATAAGTAAACCTACTCAAGAAAAACAAGGTTGTAGAAATAAATTTCAAAACATTAAAACTACACCAATGTGGTGTAGTTTTCTTATACCATTCAAAACAAAATTTCATTTTCTTCTGAAGCATTATGGCCAAACTCATTTTTAGAATTCTACCTCAAAAGAGTATATTTGTTCCTGATCTAACTTCAGTAATTATGACAAAACTTTTAACAGGAGCAATTTTTATATGGGTAATTTTTGGTTTTGCATTTCTCCAGATACACTCCACAGAAAATATTTTTTATGAACTTGGATGATTTTCCTATCTGAACATAAATGAGAGGCTGAAGCCTTGTGGGAAAAAGCTCATATTAATTTATATAGTGCATGTAAATAAATACTTCCTTAAAGCAGGATCAAGAAGATCATGCAATGTTCTGTTTATTTCGATCACTTGATGTGATGAAGACCCTCTCTGAATTTTTAACAAACAGCTCATTCGTGCAGATATTTTCTGCTTTGAGAACCCTCACCAGTGGAAATACCTCAGATATTTTCAGTATTTGTCCTGTTGATTAATACTTATGATAGAGAAAATAAAAATAAATAAAAAAATCTAAAAAAAAAATTAAAAAGTGTTTTCTAACAGAAACTCAATTTTTTTTTGACAAATCTCCCTTATAATACTACATTAGTATTAACACATCATAAAGTAACGTACATTTATAAAATTTGGGGTTGATAAACACTCTTCAGTACTTTTGTAATGTGTAACTGATCTTTCAATTATTAGCAGAGATGCACTCAAGAAGGCAGAAGAAGAGAAGATTAAATTCAGTACAGCACTTACATTCTGGAGCTGTTTCACTTAAATAAAGTGGAAATTTTATAATTTCTTCCTTCTTTTAGCATTTCTTAAGTTCTAAACTATTAGAAAGAAAGCAAGAAAATAAATGCACAGATACACTGAATATCCTCAAGATCAAACATAAAGGTAGTGTCAACTGCAGCTGCAGTACAGATGTTTTTTCTACACTATTTCGCTGAATACTAAACAGATATTCAAAATTTTTGAAAGCATAATAAACAAACAACCAAGTATAAAAGCCCTCTGCATTTATCAAATACTCATTTTCAAAATAACTGGATGCCTAAGAGATTCTAAAAAATGAAAAACCAATAAAGCTATACTCAGGAAAACACTGAAAGTAATTATTTTGAAATTACACATAATTACATATTTATATTCTTACTGTGATTAATAAAAAAGGCAAGGCTCTGATGGAAACCACTGTGGGATGGGAAATTCAAAGAGCACAATCCCTTGCATGTACTACCAAAAAGATTTCCTAGGCTGTGCAGAACAAAACGAAACTCACTCTGTTACAGACCTTTAACATGGTATGATACTGTGACACAAGGGCAACACATGGAGGCACCAGAGGGGGCAAAGGGATGCCACATCTTCTTTTGACTTCTCATAACCCTTTAAAGCTTTTAAAATACAATGACATGAAGTTATACGCTTTCACCTCTAACAAAAACCTGGTCCAAAGTTCACTCAGCTCACTTTGGCTGACAGAAGGAATGAATTATGGAACCACAATTTACTGAAAATTTCTCATTTAACTCCACACATATGATGTGATAGAAACTCAGCAAACTAATGTGGTTCTGTGCTTCTGGCATACAAGCATCTATAACCTTACACATGGTAGCTCAGGCAGGACCATTAGTTATCTTGCAGTGCTTTTCAACATTTCAAATTTAACTCTTTCTTGACCTTTATTTTTTCAGTGTTTAGTAGAAATCAAATCACATAGTATTATACCAATGGTAAATTATTTCTCTTGAAGTAAAAAATCACATTCTCTCTTAATAAATTAGTGGATTGTTCGTTAAATAGCTACATAGTTTTGATTTTCCTTAAGACTCCTTCAGTCTTTCCTCAAGTAATACTTGTAAACACTATATTTCTGTGCAGTCTTCTGATATAGTCTTCCTTCTTTTGCCAGAGAAAGCATACATGTTATGCACATGAATCACCTCGAAGTATTTAGAGTCTTTTAGCCCCTGAAATAGGGAAGCTGTAATTTCTTTTGGGTTTCTATCTCTCATAAAGAGTTACAAATCTAGAGCAAGTTGAATGGGGATAATTTTTTCAGGGGAATTAATGACCATTCTATTCTTGAACAGTGCTGGCATTTTGCTGGTGTTTTGATAGTAGACAGATGGCTTTTTTCTGCTTCTTTTTCTTAAAGGCTTTCTACAAATAGCCTTTCACTTGCAGTCAGTGTTTAGGCTACAGGCAAATCTAGAGATTATTATCACATCCCTGTTCCATATTATGCAAACAACCACTGGAAAATGCACAGTGTAAAATGTGCAAAATGTGTAAAATGTAAAATTTGTCAGATAAACTTGTGAATAATTTTCTGTTCTAAAAAAAAATTATTTTGAGCCATATTGATAAAACACAGAAGAAACTAAGAGCAAGGAGGCAGCTTAAGTAGAATTGAAAAAGCCTTGAATAAAAGGACCATACAACCACCCTGTCCCAGAGCAGATTAGGAATTAACCACTGACAAAGGGAAACTTTAACATCTCTTACACTCAGCATCTGTGATTCAGTGATTCTGTGATCAAGGCAGATTTAACCTACCTCAACCCTACATTAAAGAGAATTTATTTATCTCTCTGTTGTACTGTGGTTATACTCTTAGTTGCCCTGAACAAGGCGAAACCAGGTTCACACACATTCTGCACATCTGCACAAAAAAGATTACCTGACACCAGAGTGACTTCTGAACTACCACAGACTATAAATGAAGCAAATTTAAAAGGTCTTAACCAACATCAACTTTCCTGTACAGGCAGAAAATGGCCTTCAAATGTACCCAAAGTCATGTGTGATGTTGAAGAGTTCTTTCTGTCTGAAATATCTTTTCAATAGCAGGGCTTTGGCAGATCTCCGGTTGTGTTCATGATATATATTCTATCTGATAATAATATATGTAACCATTTTACTTCCATTCACACTGTACAAATAACTAGCAAATGTACTACAGGAAAAAAAAAAAAAACAAGTATAGTAAAAAGAGAATTCTTCAGTTGCTTTTCTTCCAATCCTAAATTATTTTAAATTATTAGGACTTTTACATTCTATCTCCATCTTTCAAATTTCTGTTCAAACAGTACTTTTCTCTTCTTGAACATGAACATCTTTATATTCTGTTAACAAGAAACAGGGGAAAATGAGCTCCACAGTATGACATAGTAATTAAAATTACTTCAGATATGTGAATTGCAGTCTTTTTAAAATACAGAGGAAAATATAGAAATTCTTCCTGGAGTTTCTACAAGTGTAGTAAGGCTGTATAAAATTATCATTTTGCAAATAACAACATGGCTGTAATGGCTAATGAAGAAAGTGTCACAGAAAAACCTGGAACTTGTATCTACAGGGTTTTATTGTAAAGTATTATTTTTGTAAGAAATATGACAGAGGGTAATTTATTAACAAATTAAAATAAGAGGTAAAAAATTGTAAGAAACACCATTTTTTCACATGAATACTTGTACAGATAAGCTGTGGCCTGACTTGATACTCCAGTTCTTCAGATCATGCAATTTATTCTTGAGGAGCAGCACAAATCCTGTTTTGTGTGCATGCATTTTTTTCTTTAGAAGACATAGGGGAAAAATAGCTGAACTTCACCTTAATCCAATGCCAACGTACAACCAACCTGTGAACTGATTCTGCACCTGGGATGGAGTAACCCTGGATGTACATACAGACTGGGGAATGAGATGCTGGAAAGCAATGGCACAGAAAGGGACCTAGAGGTCCTGGTTGATGGCAAGTTGAATCTGAGTCAGCAGTGCCCTGACAGCCAGGAGGGCCAACTGTCCTGGGGGGCATCAGGCAGAGCATTGCCAGCCACTCGAGGGAGGGGATTGTCCCATTTTGCTCTGCACTGGGGCAGGCTCACCTTGAATATTATTTGCAGTTTTGGACACCACAATATAGAGAAGATATTAAGCCATTAGAGAGTATCCAAAGGAGGGCAACAAAGATGGTGAAGGGCCTTGAGGGGAAGCCATATGAGGACCAGCTGAGGCCACTTGGTCTGTTCAGCCTGGGGAAGAGGGGACTGAGGGGAGACCTCATCACACTCTACAACTTCCTCGTGAGAGAAAGAGGAGAGGCAGGCATTGATCTCTTCTCTGTGATGATCAGTAAGGGAATGGCCTGAAGTTGTGTCAGGGGAGGTTTAGGCTGGATATTAGAAAAAGCTTCTTCATCCACAGGGTGGTTGGGCACTGCAACAGGCTTCCCAGGGAAGTGGTCACAGCAGTAAGCCTGACAGAGTTCCAGAAGTACTTGGATGATACTCGCAAGCACATGATGTGACTCTTGGGGATGGCCCTGTGCAAGGCTAAGAGTTGGATGATCCTTTTTGGTCCCTTCCAACTCAGCATATTCTGTGATATTCCATGATAAAACTCAACCCATCAAGATTTAAAAAAGACAAGCCCAATATGCTCTTATCACCTTGAAGTAATTTCACACTTATCTAAAGCTTTTTTAATATGTCTACAGGAACAGTATTTTTAACATTTTTAATCAATAATATTATTTGTTTTATTTGTTATTTATGGTTTTCTTTACAGTTGTTTTAGCTGACAATAAAAGATAATTGTGTTCTACCTAAGTGCTATGTATTTGTAAAACCTTTCCCCAACCAAATACAAGAAGAGATAGAAAATGCTTTATTCTTCATTTAACAGTAATCACACAAATATAAGACCAACATTTGGATTGACTTTCACAAATGCCTGTAAATAAACCTTTTTTAACACATCTGTTCCCTCAAATAATCATGTTTTCTATTTTAGGAGGAGAGGGGTTCAGTGCATTCTCTTTCATAACATACTTCACAGATACTTCCTTTGCCTCTTGTATTACCTTTGCTCATTAAACAGTATGGATGACTCTGGAAGAGCATATAATAATTGGGATATGGTATAAAAGGGCAAGCAGAATCTGAGGGAACTTCACTTGTGCTACTGAAAGAATATAAGGTTTTGATGCAGCATTCTTCCAGTCACTGCAACTACTGATTATTTCTCTTTGGCCACCAGATTATTTCATCTGTACAATTAACTTTATGTCAACCTCCATGACTTATCTTTTCCTCCTCTATTCATCTATTTTGACTTCTTGCCTAGCTTTGCTTTTCAGGTGCCTAGCTTTACTCAACACCCTTCTGTGTTAGCCATCTTCCTCCTGACATCTTTTCCTCATTTATCTTTTCTGTCCTTGAATTTCAGTTTCAAAAATCTATGCACATAATAAAAACAAAGGACCTGGGAAGAGGAAGAAAGCTATATTTTTACAGGCAGACTCTAAAAATTACAATTATAATAACAGAAAAGATAGCCAAACTTGGAATTGCAATGTAGTATCATTGCATATTTTATTCTCCTATCCACCCTTCATAAACTTACATTGTCACAAGTAAAATCAGACTGTCAACTGTCCCTTTTTCACCTGATAATGACTGTATCTAGTGCTCTATAAATGAAAAAAATTAAAAAGCTAGGATTTCAGCCTTGAAATTGATACACTGAGAAATAGAAAAGAACAAAAAAGAAAGCAAAATAAGGGGGGGAAGAGCAAGCAAAACAGGCATTCAACACACAGGGAAAATATGAGACATGTTTTAGTCACAGCTGAATAATACTGATAGTACTTTGAAACAAGAACGAATGGGGGAGTAAATAAGACCAAGCTGGAAGTCTGCACTGGAAAAAGAGAGAAGGAAGTGGATTTTGTAGGAAGAGATTGGTGATGTTCTAAGTGTTTTATAAGTATGGACTATGAAGTTTAAAGAGGATTTTCTACAATAACGTAATTCCCAACTGAGCCAATTTTGTAAATTCATTCACATTCCTGTCAGTTTGACTGTGTTGGTCTCGATGAAAGCTTTTTTTTTCATCAAAGCATCCCCCACTTTACTGCCCCCCCCAACACAAACCATGACCACTAAAAAAAGGCTATGAATATTTCAAAGAACTAAATGGCATGGATGGATTAATATTTTAATTCAAGTTATGCTTGCCTTTTATCAAGATGTAACTTTGAACATAATAAATTCTGTTTAAAGAACCAAAGGCTTTCATATTCTATATTTTGCCTCCTTTTTAATTATTTATTTCAAGTGTTTTTCTAAACAGTAGTATGTTTATGGACATAGCCAACGGCATGCTGAAAACAGAGAACGAAACTAAAGTTGTACCCAGCCTACTTCTCCAATAAATTTTCAGTCTCTAAACCAAAGAAGAATTCCTTTTAACTTTGCTATTGTAAATTTTTGTGCCATAACTTTCTTTTCTTCAAATTACAGATTCAGAGCATTGTACAGTATTTACCAAAAAAAAAAAAAAAAAAAAAAAGAAAAAGAAGAAATATTTTTCTAAGCTGGCTATAGGTCACAGCTGAATTATAGCAGTCTGTCCAGTATATGCTACTGGGAGTGATCACAAGACTAGAATTCAATGGGACTGAGTGATTCACTCACCTTTTTTTTGTGATATGACCATATTTATTTCCAGGAATTCATTGATAATAAAGGGTAGACATTTCATCGTATAGAAACAAAATTGATCAGGCTACCAACTAAAAAAGACTTTGCTCTACATATCAATTTGGACACACAGCTAAAATTTTCTAAACTTAAAAAATGCAAGACTGAAATACAGAAGCATGAATTTTGCCTTTCTATCACAGAAAGTTAATATTTCTGATAAAAACCTTCTGAGAATTTATTAATACCTTTTCACTTAGTAGCTCTTTCAATTTTTATTTTGTTCACTTCATTGCATCATATTGGGTTTAGATAATTTAATTCATTTGTTGGTGACCTGAGCTGTATTAGACAAAGTACTGTCAGCCTGTCAAGGGAGGTCATCCTTTTCCTGTACTCAGCAATGGTGAGACACATCTGGGCCCAGTGCTGGGCTCCTCCTCAGTACAAGAGACATGGATATACTGCAGAGAGTCCAAGGGAGAGGTATGACGATAATTAAGAGACAGGAGCATCTCTCTTGTGAGCAAAGGGTGAGAAATATGAGACCATTCAGCCTGGAGAAGGTTTTATTCTGTTTTTAAAATCACATTATGCTAGCAGTAAGAAATAATGTCTCATGCTTATGAGAGCTACAGTGAAAACAAGGCCTTGCTGGATATAACCTGAAAAGTAGAGCAAAGCAAAATAGTTCGTCTAAGAAAAACTCCATGCCAAACTCTTGGCCTATCTTAAAAGCTGAAACAATTACATGCAACAGCAACATTCTTGCAATATTCACTTTTAATACTGAGGCAGGATAGTAAATATTGCATCTCTGCCAGTAATTGATGGTTTAAAGATTTTCCCTTTGAAGATCATAGAATCACAGAAAGGCTGAGGTTGGAAGGGACCTCTGGAGGTCATCTGGTCCAGTGTCCCTGTTCAAGCAGGGCCACCTAGAGCCAATTGAAAAGAACCATGTCCAAATGTTTTTTTTTTCAATATCTCCAAGAGTAGAGACTACTCAACCTCCTTGTTCAACCTCTTGCTCCTTCTGGAAACACATTAACTACCAAGCAAATTCCAAGACCTAGTTTTTCCCCTCCATTGTTACATACTTCCTTCCTTTTGTTAAGATGCAACATTCTATAAAACCTAGATATTTTTCTATCTTTCAACAATTCTTACTTCAGGTAGAGGTAAATATGAGATAAATGTGAAGCAGCACAGACCTCTACAAGGCTGTGGAGATTTTTCAGCAACGAAATATCTGATTGTACTTTTGAGACCAAGTATCTATCACTACATTGTATTTCATCTCTTCCTCAGCTTTTTACACTGTGAAGTCTGTACTAGAGATTCTACTTTTGTCATTTTTTAAAAATATATCTCAAACCTCATTTGATATATAAACTCTCTTGTATTAAAGATTATATAACACTGACTTCTTGTTTGCAACAGTGAATAATAGATATTCTTGCAGCAGAAAAGTATTTTTAGAATAAAGAAAAAAAATAAAAAAGAGATTACCTATTTTATTGTACAGTGGTAGATTTCCAAAGTCATATATGCCTGTACACATTTAGAAACCTAAATTATAATTAATTCATGAATCGTTTGTCTTTTCATACTTCTTAGCATAGCAACAGAAACTCACAGATATTCTGGGTTCTCTAGTTGTGACTGTTCTGTTCCACAAAGTATAAAACCTTCCATTTCAGACACCACTGTGGTTTGGCAGTCTGAGAAACTGAAAGACTTGCTACGTGGTACAAATTAGTGCAATAAGGTGGGTCACAATTTGTTTATGGTTTCTTCTGTCTTGTTTTTGGTTTGCTCAGGCCTCACAAGTCATCAGACTCACAGAATAAGATGCCTTCCATATATGGGCCCACAACAAACACATCTGCATATTGGCATGCACAGCAATATGCTCCAGTTTTGCCAAACTGTATGACAGAAGAGGGCTTATGGAACTTGAGGCTGTCAGGGAATGTGCTACCACAAGACATATTCCCCAGTTTCAGTGCATTGTTGCTGCAGTCTTTCTTCTCTGGTGAAAACTACAGGCAGATCCCACTGTGGGAGAAAACATATGCATCTCACAGCTGGCTGTAGAAATCAGGAAGACTTTAAAATACTCATTTTGTTTTGCTGTTATTTTGAAGAAGAAGCAGTACTTTCTTCCATTAGACTTTATACAAACTGGTTGCATATTCCAGTGTCATCTTTCTAAATACAAACTTACAATATAGCCATTAATATCTGTTATTTGTGTGGAATACCTTGCCACTGACCTGTTCAGAGTACAGTGCTGACTACAACTTCTAGCAGAGCTCTTCATCCTGAACTACTGTACAAAGGTCAGACTACAAGAAATATAGTTATGTTCTCATGCCTCCCCATTCTGATATAGATCTTTCTGCACTTATCAGATACTTACTTTGCCAATGAACACTGAAAGGTCATTTAGAATCATCACTGTACTTTCAGGTAGCTCCTCAGGCACTTCAGCTTATGCCAAATTGGGCATGGTCTCATGTAGTCATGGCCAGACTACAGCACAAAGGACCCTTCTACATCCTTTGATGTGGAATCAGTACATGAGTATCGCTTAGATGCTGAAGGAAGGAGAGTAGAAGGATTGGCTTAAATATCAGTTGGTCACAGTTGTTATCTATATATTTCAACAATCTTATTGAAAAAAAATTAATATTTTTTGCTGCTTGTTTACAAACCTTTCTCACTGAATTTAAAGCAAATACAGGGTACATTCGTTTTTCCCACAGTCATTTGAAAACAGGTGAGCAATAACTGCACATGAAAGCGCTCCAACAGTGGAAACAAGTTTGAGAAGCACAAGGTTTAACACCATGGTATCAAGTCTATCTTAAATAAACAGTCAAAATGTGTTTAAATAAAATACAAAATGAAATTAAAATTAAATAAATACAAAATGTACAGAACATGTCAGCTTCTCTTGCTCTTTGATAATTATAAACAAATAAAAGACTACTCTCAGACACATTTCAGATGTGGCACATGCAACTATAAGGTAAAATAGGAAAACATTCTATTTTCATCTACATTACAAGTATTTCCTTCATAATCATCAGGAACCTTTCCCGCCTAGTCTGAACTTAACTGACTGACAAATCTTTAATATACATGAGACATGTACGTTAATGTTCACTATGAAAGAGAAAATCATTAAAATCCCCAGGAAAGGGTCTGAGGGTGACAGTAAATGAGTCAACACTGTAACACTTGCAAAACAGCAAATCTCATTCATTTCTGTTTTAAAAATGGAACTGTGCTTGACACACAGAAGTCAGTAATTTTTCTCTATGCAGCATTCCTAAAGCTTCCCCCAGAGCACTGCTCACAGTTACATATGATACTAAGAAAGAAGCACATAATTTTTGAAAGAAATCAAGAGTAGATGACCATAAATGATAATTTCCTCAGGACTTCTTTGATATCAAAAACTTATGAAAAAAAGGAACTTATAAAAAAAAATGCCATAAATGGTAACACAAAAACTAACATCAGCTCAAAGAAGCAATAGACTTTGACTCACAAACATAAATTTTATTTTGTAGTATGCAGTTTTACCTGCATATTTTCTAAAAGAACACACTATCCTTATGTAGTTCAATTTGAAAATAATAATAATTAAAAAAAATTACAGAGGAAACAAGAATTTATGTAGGGTTTTACAAAAATAGCAAATGAACTGTTTTGCCTGGGCAACTCACCATGAAAATTCAGAGTGAAAACTAAAACCCTACTACCACAGGACTTGATAAAAGTCTTGGTGTGGAATCTCCTGTTAATTAACAATACCCAAGATATTATGAGTAAGTACTTGCCCCTCTGTAATCCCCAAAGGATTGCAATTCAGGACATATAGAGAAATAAATTATGCTGTAAGTACTAAGTAGTCTTTTCAGTGCTTTTCAAATCACTCTTTATGAACATCGTCCTATCTTTAAATCAGTTGAATAGGAAGTTGCTGGAGAAAACATTTCTACAATTAATCTCTTGTTTGTTTGGGCATAATTGCATGTCATGAAACACTCACTGAACATAATTAGCTCCTTTACACTAGTAATCCTAAACTTTTGGATGAAAATATTGACTTGCCAGATGGTAAGAAACAGCAGGCTATTTCACCAACTGGGAAATCTGAGTTCAGGTTCACAGGCCACAGAACCACAACGGCTGTATATGACAAAAGGATACAGGGAGCCCCTCAGGGTAGGGAGGGAAGACTGCCAGATGGATGGCTTTGCTAAAGACTCACAGTTCTTGCCTATCTGACAGTAAGAGTTTTAACATGAGGAACTCAGTTGGGTAGGAGACAAAAGCAAAGGCTTACAGTAAAAGAAGCCATTTTAACTGCACTGAGCTCGCAGAGGTGGCCGTTAGAAGACTATTGCAGGTTGCTTCTTCTTTTTTTTGTTTGTTTGTTTTCTTTTTCCACTCTTGCTTCCCTCTCTTCACTTCCCCCGTCTTTTGACCATTCAGTGTCCCTGGTGCTACCCCTGCATGAAGAAATGTTTATCTACATGCACAGAAAACAAAACAAACCACAAAAAAGGGAAAAACACACAAAATTTCTGCTAGAGTAAACTGTCAGAGATCAACAGAAGAGAATATATTGCACTGCATACTTGTTCATTTACAATTTTGTGTTATGCCGCATCATTGTGCAACCTTGTAGATGAGGTTCTGTGAAGTACTTAAGAGAAGGTAGTTTAAGATGAGGCAGGTGAGGGAAGAAAGCTATAACTGAAAATCAGTACAGTAGTCCTGCAAACTAAATTCCTTGCCAAAGCAGGACACTGAGTTTAAGATGTCTTAACTGCATTCTGTAGCCAGAGATCAGAGGGATGAGTCAGACTGTAACTTTCTCTGAAAATCCTTCTACCGATACTCTATGTTTCTGTAAGTTGTATGTTATTTTTTTAAGGCAGGTAGGAATAAAACTGCTTCTTTAACAAAGGTAAAAAAGCTCCATGATGGAATGGAGAGGCTGCTTCTAAAGGGCAAGTAAGCTGGAAGATGAGGAAGGCAGCACCTGTGCATGGAGTCCTGGTGAGGGTGCTCTGGGCCATAAAGTGCACTCAGGGAACTGGCAAACCCAAAAATAAGACCTACATATGTCTCTTCATTTAAACATAATTTTAATCACAGATGAAACCCAGCAAACATATTGCTCCAAGTCACTGCAAATTCTTTCAGACAACTAGAAAAAGAGATCTCAAAGGGTTTTTTTTTTTATCAATGTGATCTAAAAAACTAAGTTCAGAAGAACATGCAATGAAATGAGCTGCCAAAAGAGAAAGTCAGCATGGCTTTTGGCCCAGGCCTAACTGTGGTGTTCCCTAGGAGTCCGCGTTTGTGCCACAGGCCGCACAGATGCACCTTTGCATCCTGGGATACCACTAGAATGGCGGGGCACCTGTCATAAACCTGGGTCAAATTATGGCCTTGCTATGTCTGCCTATGAAGGGTTTATTACACCCATGTTATAATCATAAGAACGATAACAGCAATAGTTCTAATAAAAATATAGTTAAGGCCAATCTTCATTTTACCTATCATGACTCCAACAACTTTGCTAGAGCATTATGTTTTGCTAATACACAGCAGAAATTCATCTGTTTTCCACACAGTGATGCCATTAACATTTAATCCTTTCTCTTTTCCTATTTTGTATTCTATCACTGAAAATATTTTTTCTGTGGTGAAGAAGAATGTAAATTTTGAAGTAGCAGCAGCAAGTAAATTAAAACATGGAAAGTTTTATGAATTAAATATGAAACTGGCTAATGCAATCAGTTCTGTACTATTTACATTATTTATTTTATTAAATTAATTTGACTGTAGCTCAGTTTCCAGAGTGGTAAGGTTTTCATATCAAAGACACAGTAGGACACTGTAAGATGTTGCAGTTCTTGGGGGGTTCCATGGGGGTCCTCCTGTCCTGCCGGCTGCTCGGTGAAGGTTTCCAGGGCTGAGGACACCCCTACCCCCGCCGCCCGTCCCTCGTGGCAGGGACGGGCGGCGTAGGCCCTTAGGCCAGGAGACAGAGACCACACAGCACGCAGTGAGTCCAGCAGCGGAGAGCAGACAAAGAGAGCTTTATTCAAATCTCCCGCAGCTTATAAAGGCTGCGGGGGAAGGACCGGATTGGCCATTCAGCTAGCCAATCCAAAGAGACAATATAATAACTATGACAACACAGAAACCAATGAGAGGCGAGTTAGTTCACAACCCCGACAGTAAGAGAAATGGAAAAGAAGCTGATGGTTTTGTAGCTGAGCAGAGAGCATTTGGGATCTGATAAAGGAGATCCCAAATCTCCTTTTCTTGGGGTTTGGGGATGCACACATCTTGGAAATTTTGGATACTTTATGATAAACAGGATGATAGCTTACAGCACTGACACTTAATCTGTGAGCACTAAGTTACAAAACTAACACCTAAAAGAAGAGGAGGAGCAATTACACTTTCTCATGTCATGACTTAGGTCTTTCTGTGAACTAAGACATGTCTGCAATGGTCACATAGCATTTCCATTTTGAAATCTCCTTTTGATGTATCATCCCCAAGGGATACTGTAACAGATGGCAGTTCAACAAGCATGTAGTCTTTCAACCCATACACCTTTATCCCCAGCTACACTTCAGAAACCAGTAAGGGAAAGTGGAAAAAATTCCTCTCAGTCCTACATCGGCAAAGCTTGTAAAATTCTGCTCCTGAAGTAATACAAATCCCCTTTTAATTATTTTTAAAGCATTCTACTCATTATATACTCACCACTTTTTCAAGATTATGTTGCAGATGATATTTTTCTGTATGTTGGAGACTGATTGTTTATAAAAAAGCTACTTATATAATTAATCTGCTTATTATCCATCCAACCATCCATCTGTACTTCTCCTCCAAACTTCAACTTTTCAAAATGTATTATACAGAAAATATTAAAGTCCCGTTTCCTGTAAAATAATTGTAGCTAATATGTTGTTCATATTTCTCATCAGGACTAATGGTACTATCACAGCATTTCTCCTCCCAAACAGAGAGGTCAGCTTCTTTAAGCAATTTTCAAGGAATCGTAGTCAGAACAAAAGGTTTTCCAGTACGAAAAAGACTGGCACAGAAATATTTAAACAAAGGTCCACTGTGGGGAACAGAAGCTAAAGAATGGATTGCCACAAGTTAGTATATTTTTAATGAGTGATATATATGAATTTACTAATTTCTAAATGGCAAGAATCATTTTTGGTGACCAAAGTATTTGAACACTACTCAGCGGAATGTATCAATGATGTTAGGTTTTCTGGAATGCTGGATAATTATTTATGGATATTTGGATAATTTTATCTCAATATACAGAAGTTTATTTCTTTTATGATCAATTAAACAGAATTTTCTTGAAGGGGACAATGACTTTCTTTATATTTTCAAAATACATAGTACAGCAATGACATAAATGTATGTTGCTCAATCTGACAGAATTAAAAGTGAGTGGATAAAAATCTAGCTGTAAGATGTTTGTAAAGCATGAAGACAGTATCACACTAAAACTATTTCAGATTTTCTTGAAAACATGACTTGAAAGCTGTCTAAAAAATCACAAACTTTTTTATTAGATGGCAGCATCCCCAGTAGGGGAGGGTGCTAAAGGAGCCAGGAGATGATCGTCCGGCTTCTGCTGCTGGGAACTTCAGTGAAATTCATGTGGAGAATTCGTGAGGATCTCTGCCTTGTACAAACACCCACCATCATTGAATTTATACTGACAATACTTCTTTTGTAATAATATCATCTGTAATTGCTTGTTTGTATATCATCTATGTACTTTTAAAATAATGCCTTATAAATAATAGAAATAATTATTCAGAAAAAAAAAAAAAAAAAAAGCCCATGTCTCAGATTAGAACATTCCTCCAAAATGGCAGCTAAAACCAAGGAGGAGTCCCTCAGCTGATGGCTGAGAATATGAAAATTATCAAACCTGAGATCAAAGGACATCTTTTAAAAGGTCCGCCCTTCAAAGTGAAAAGGGGAAGCTGTCAGCTACAACTGAAAAGCACAGGCAGAACAAAAGCATCTGCATACAGTAGAGAAATGAAAAGCACTTAAAAATTACTGAGAAGTCCTAAGCAAAGTTAGGGCTGGATTAATGCATGTGTCTTCATTTTGGCTGGTGTAGCACAGTGAAAACTGAAAAATTGTTTCTAATGAATGGCAACATGACTACCAAAGGTCCAAACAGTGGACATCAGACACAGAAGATACTCAAGTGATGCTATGCAGAACTAAATGAGAGCAAAGGACTGCAAATAAGCAACTTGCTGAACACACAAGGAAGATGAATGCCAAAATCAAAAATAAAAAGACAAGCATGATAGAATCCCTCTTTTGGGAGCAGGATAAGGAAGGAAGATCAAATATTATCAAATTGCATGTAAGGAAAATTGCATGGAGAAAATATAATTTGAATAGAATAGAATAGAATAGAATAGAATAGAATAGAATAGAATAGAATAGAATAGAATAGAATAGAATATTTCTTTGGAAGGGACATACAATGATTATCAAGTTCAACTCCCTGATGACTTCAGGGCTGACCAAAAGTTAAAGCATGTTATTAAGAAGATTCTCCAAATGCCTTTTAAATACTGTCAGATGTAACCCCAAGTAGCAAAAAACCATCAAGCAAAGGAGAAAAGATGGAGAAGGAAGACAAGTCCACTAAATAAGTATCGGTATAAACACTAGCACTTTTGTATACTTATTGCTGAGGGCTAATATCCGTAAAATGAACTTCATTAGCATGAAGTGTGCTGTTAATGAATGCATTTAATTACATTTTCATATAAAGTTTAAAACTTGTCCCATGTGTTAGTCTTAAAAATACATCACAGAAATATCCTATTCCCTGAAAAATACAACCTTCATACCTATATTTTAATCTGGACACATATTCATCTTCAGCAGTTCTTGACATCAAATGTTGCATACAAGCTTATCTTACTGAAGGACTTGATATTTTTTGAATATAAACATATAACTCAAACTATTCAAAACACTGTAAAACAATCTAAGATATGACACCTTCCTTGCCTTTTAATTTTTATGCAGCAGGAGTGGTAGCAGTAAGATTAGATCACTGCACAAAATTTTCCTTCACGACAGAAGTAACCTTTTGGAATAGACACCTCAAAGTTAAACCATAGAAACCAAGAGCATTGTCCACATGCTTGAACACCTAGAGCTTGGGGCTTGGACCACTTTCTTTGGAAGCATATTCCAGCAACTGACCATCCTTCCAGTGAAGAGCCATTTCCTAATACCAAGTATGAAATTCACCTGATGCAGCTTTAAGCCATTCCCTCACATTCATTATTTGTGTAAGAAGAGAAATGAAGATGATTGAAAGGGATATTTCTCCTTTACAACCTCATCATACTGAAAGGTGAAAGGAAATCTAGACAAAATTGATTATCTGTAAACTTTTGCAAATTTAATTGAGTTTGGACAAATCTCAGAAAAATTTTCAAAGGTATTCACACACAGTCCTAAGATAAAATGTCTTTTCCATCAAAACATTCTTATTCTGACATTTATAGCTAACTAGATGTAAATTAACAATACTGCAATAAAATTTAAAACACTGGTATAAGATAAGTCTTCTGAAACTTTTACAAGATAAACAAAAAGTTGGAAATTTGATATTTTACTAAAATGCTTTAACTACATATCTTCCAATAACAGATTTTTTTGCAAAGCTTCTTAATATTTTTACCAAGTAACATTGCCTCTCCTATTTTCATTCTCCTAGGAAACATACTTTTTAATTCTAAATTGAATTTCAATAAAAAAAATTTTCCAATATATGCAAATCCTGCATTATCATACTGTGCATTGTTAAATACTGTTTCAGTGGATCTTGTAAAACTGCAACACTGACAGCATAAACCTCTTCTATACTACTTCTATAAATAAATCTCTGGAAAAGGCAGAATATTCTTTTTTTATTGCAGGAAATATGGAAGTGTATTAAACTCCTGAACTGAGATTTAGGTTTAAGAAAATGCTACGTACCTACTTTCACTATCAGCTAAGATAAAGGTTTAGTATGAATCATGTGCACTTTAAACAGTACTGACACGAACAATGTATTATTAAGCACTGAACTCTGCCATGGCAAATAATATTTATCTGACAAAATATAGCGAGTGAGTGGCATTTTCTATATTAATGTCATGTTTCATCATTCTAGAAAATATATTTTCTTAATTCCTACAGAGTGCCCAAGGTGTTCGAAGCTTTAGCAGATGTATGAACATACACTCTCTGTTCTGAACATCTCACTGACTGACTCACATTGGAGAATAAAATACTGGGGGAGTCAAATGCAAGTGATAGAATAAAGGGGAAATTAAAAAGCAGTATAAATATCTGTAATGTAGAGTCATGATGTAAATAAAAAAAAAAAAAAAAGGATTCTTCCATCAGAATATAGTGGAATAAACTGAAAACCATAGACAGTATTTGAAAGTTAGTCCACAAACCCCCCCAGACTTCTTACAGCTCAAAGTGAATTCCTAATCTCAAGGTCTGAGAACTGCTACTTCCATTAGGAAGAATTAGAAGTGTTCCTCAAGAGACAGACAGCTGTGCTGCCTTTCTTTCTATGGTTAAAGATATGTGACTAAAAACTGTCTGTGCTTCCATTTCAGCAATGCACGAAGTTCATTGTAAAAAGGAAATGCATTTTCTTTTGTTACTGGAAAAAAAGGAAGGGAGAAAAAAGTGAAGGGAGGGAAACAAAACATGGGAGAGAAAAGTAAAAAGTGGGTTAGTTGGTTTTTTAATAATTGCAGGCCTCCAGAGTGAATCAGGTTCAAAGTTCACCACACTTCAGTAAATGTCATTATTTTCTTTGGAACATTCATGAATGGAAAGAATCATATATTCATCATCACTGAACGTCAGACCCCTTATTAAGTGTCTTTTTACATTTACAGATTTAAATGCACACCTTACCTTACCCCTCCATTATTTATAAACTCTTTTTGCACAGTATTTTTTTAAATAGCATATTTTGAGCTTTTGGTAAGATTTTCTCAAGCATTTTTAGTTTATCAATATTTCCCCCCCTACTATGAGAATAACATGTACACATTTCAGATGTACTGCTGACCACAGTGCTTGCCTTGGGACAGTCTATCAGCCTGCACTTGAAAGTGAACACTAGGAATTTGACAAGTATATCAAAACAACCAAGAGTGAAATCATTATATACGTGTGTATATATATATATATATATATGCCCATATATATACTGCAAGATTAATGTGGAGGAAAGGTGCGAATTTGACAGTTGTCAAGTTTCGGTTTCACAGAAAGGTAAAGAACACACATTAGCGATGCCAAATCTATATGGAGTTTATAGAGAGTTTATACTCTCTCAAGCATATGGGAATCGCTCCATTTAGTAATGAAAAATAATTCAATGTCCGCAGTGCTTTGCTTCTTTGTCTTCTCTGCAGAAATGGCTAAGAGCACAACATGATGCTAGTTTTATATTTTTGGTGATCTTGAAAGTTTTATATGAACTCAGTTCACAGAGCAGGGATCCTTTAAAGAAGAAAATATCTTCAGCATGAAACATCTTGCAATCATATAATCTTTTACATCTTTTATATATGAGGAAAATGTTTTAAAACATGCTATGCCTGTCACATAGTTTTTGATGGTTTTGTCAGTTTGCTTGTTTTCCCACTGTGAAATCCCTTGCATGCATTTTCACAATCCTTTCAACATACCTTCTATCATTATACTATCTGAAATGTCTGGCTTTCCACTGTTACTAAATATGCAGTCCTGAAGGGCTGCTGCAGCTGACTACTCACACACTGCAGTAGCATTGAACTCAGTCAGGATGCTTTTTCAAGTGCTTTGAAATACCTTGAAATAGAGAAGGTATTATAGAAAAGCAAACTCTTCTCTATTTTATCCTTGTAAACAGAAATCTACAGTGTCTTCTGCTGTGAACTAACAAAGGCTGCTGCATGACAGATGAAATGCCTTTCAGGAGGCCCATCATGAGAGTAAATCCTTTTAAATGCATCTAGGGTTGCTCAGATGATCAGGAAAAAATGTGGCCATGAGTATTCATACAGCTTCTTTTCAAAATAAAAAAAAGAAAGCTAAGATGAGTAAGACATCTAACTAGATGAAATATCTCATATCCTGAAAGATATTTTTGTACTTAACACCAAACAATTCTGTAAGCCATACCTCAGTCTGTGATTAAGTGTGAAGAAGTGTATACTGTTAGGACTGAATTAGGAGCAAAAGTGTAACAAAAATACATAATCAAACTGAAAACAAAACTGTAATAGATTTTGTTTAATAATGACAAATCAAGATGTTAAAATAAAAAAAAAATTTAAAAAAAAAAGGGAAAAAAATAAAAGCATTTATCTAAGGAGGCTTTCTGTGGGTTTTATTCAGGTAGCCTAATGAAAGTTGTTACCATTAGCAATTGTTTTTCCCCTTTATATAACTGGATTAGTAGTGCCACACTAACTGTATTTCTAGTTAATTACCCAGGATCCCAAGAGACTTTTTGGTTTACTATTTTGTGCTTCAAATTGTACCTATCATCAACTAAATCAACTGCAAATGTATTTGCAATTTGCTGTCTGTTTTCGTTTTTAGCTGTGAATTACAATGAACAGTTCAGAAACTACAAACACTTGTTACATACATAACTGAAAGGAAAGTATGCCACTTGTGGTCTGCAATCCTTTTTCTTTCTGTAAAAACATGAGATCGATAATGAGTTTTAGAATTAGCCTTAGGTACTGGGAGATGTTCCTCACTGGCAAAGTGCTACCTCCAACTGACAGTCTGAAGGACAGGTTCTTATTATACAAAGGAAAAGATTATCTCTTCATCTATATATTCAACATTTCTGTGCCACAAATCAACATCAGAATGACAGAATAAATCTTTAAATACGAAACAGGAACAAGATTCTTCTGGTGCATGATTGTGCGACAATGATATGATCTCTTTCTCTGCAGACTCTGCCAACCCTGGGCAGATGGAGCATGGCAGGGGCTGGAGGAAGGCACGGCAGGGAGAGCTGTGTGCCATCCCTCGCTGGGGACAGTCTGTAGTGCCATAAGTCTGCAGCACAGCGTTAGTAGGAAATGCCTGCTGGGGGCTGAAGTCCTGACCTCACTAACTTTTGGCAAAACTCCCAGAGAGACAAGACTTTTCCCAAGTTTTTCATACTATAACATATAGGTCTACAAACCAGGCACAAATAGACTCATTCTAGCTTACAAAACGTTTGTTGTTTGTTTGGGTTTTTTTCCCTGACTTAGGTAACAAAGCTATTGCGAATGTCCCAAACCTCAATAGAGGTATATAATTATTTTTAAAAGTGGAATGTATTTTTTTATCTATATAGGAAAGAAAAAATAAAGCAAAATTCCCAAAAGATTGTTTAATGATACTAGTACACTGTCACTGAAAGCCCAATTAATACCGGAGCTTAATTTGCACTTTTAGTGAAATTTAAAGATAATGAAAACATGAGGCATCTTTTATCCTGTTCCAAATTTATTGGGAAACAAATGTTAAGTTTTCCTTTCATTACAGAAAGCAATGAAATCTACACCTATCTCTCATTAATGAATCACTTATTCTATGAAAAGTTAAAATTAGTCTCCAGAAAGCTGGAATCATTCAATTTTAAAGATTTTTTTTTTTTAATTTCAAAACCTATAAGAAACCTCTCTCTATTTTTTACATAGGAAACTGATAGATTTTGTCCCTTATGAATCTCATTTAAAAATACATGCATTTAAATGTCATTAGGATTTTCTTTAGAGAGCTAAGAATAAAGGCTTTTAAGTGATTCTGAAAGAAGAATAAACTTAATGGTTTTTATTCCCAAGATAACTGAATCCATCTCAGATATCCACTGGTATCTGCTACTGTCTACAGTAATGGTAAACAGAACTATTTCTCCCTAGTTTTCTATTCAGAAAAAAGTACCTATCTGTTCTGACAAGCAAAAGCCTCTTAAGAATAATCAAACCTCACTTTTATCCAATGTATCAATGCTTTGTTGAGCATAAAGGTGCAATACTGTTGCTAGATTTTGTATCATTATTTCTTGGTTACTGCCCAAGACAATATCAAGAGGACAGCAGACTATCAAGAGGACAAGATCATAATGATCAATAATGAAACATGCTACAGAAGGCAGCATATTATTGTCCTGTTGTAAAAAAGGGATCTAATTTGAAAATACAGATTTATACTCTTGTTTAGTACATTCATTTGACATAGATATTTACCACTGGGTTGGAAGAATTTGTTCACTGGGGGTTTTTAGATGAAGTGTGCTCATTCTTTAATTATACAGAATAAATCAAGTCAGATTTTCAATAGATCAATCATTCACTTTAAATCTTAGATTCTGAAAAAATAATATTGTGCTCTGACCTCAGATATTTTGACAAGAAAGGTAAAACTTCAGATTTGAAATATTAGAAGAAACTGTATTTATATGTTTCTGACCTTACAAACAAAAGATACATTATAACTGGCCCTACCTGGAGGTAACAGCACTAAATAAATATTTTCTATTTGTTTAACAATTACTTTATAACATATCATCTGTCTAGCCTACCTCAGCTTTTCTGTTTCTGTAGAAGTTATCACAGGAAAATCTTCAAAGATCCATTTTTAAAAATTATTTTTTTATATATTTTAAATATTTTCTTCATCAAAAACTTTTTGCAAACCTCACTGAATTAGTTAAGTCGATGCACTCTTTTTCTGTGTAACCCTGGGAATACAGTAGATTTCGTCAGTGTAGCAAGAAACACATCTTTAAGTTAGTAGGGTAAAAGCTAGCTCTAGAAGTTAATATTGGCTTCACAGGGTTTGCCTCTCTGTTATAATTTCAAAGCTCCAGTGGGCTGTTTGGGCCAGAGCTCTTTTTGATGGACAAAACCCTAATAACTCAAGACATCATAACAGAGGTAAAACTAAGGTTACTATGCTGTTCTACTTCAGGTACTGTGAGCTTCACAAAAAAAAAAAAATTTGCAAGTCAGGGAGAATGTGAAGGCTCAGCTGGCAGTTGAGAATTTTTCTTCTCTGTGAAGTCTGCAGCTTTTTTCTATATATAAGCAATCTATTGCAATGTGATGAAGAACTAAGATTTCACACACTTAAAGACAAGTGATAAATTGAAATGACGTGGTTGTGTTGCTTGTTTATTGCTGAAGTAATCCAAATACATTTTTAGTTTTTGTTACTGTCAAATTAATTTGTGTAAAATGTGCCAGGAGAGAACTCTAAAAGCAAACCAGGGAAGATAAATATCCCATCATAATTTTCTTCTTTTTGAGTGCATGACTTACATCCCCCTGCTGTACTTCCTGAAACTGCAAATTGAAACACAGATGTGAAAGAAGGCCCTCCATACAAACCACACTGCATGTAAATGCAAATAGAAATGATCAGGACAGTATCTTTATTATTTTCTTTTTTAATTATATAGTCCAAACATGAGATGACTGCTACAACAGAAATGCAGTTTGCTTCTACTATTATGTGAGATGCTGTGAGGGACTAGAAAACAGTTATTAAGTTATTACTGGCTTGAAACAACTCGGGGGGTGGGGGGGGGGCGTGTACATGGGGGAGGGACAGATCAGGTTCAGCCTGGGTAGGGGTGGCCACAGGAGTCCAGAGCAAATAAAAATAGCATCACGCAGCCTCCATGTTCTTGCAGCCCTACTGTTCTTGGACTTATGGTAGCTGGATTTACACTAGATCTAAGGCAGTAGCTGTAATCGTTTCCCTCTCTGAAAAAATAGTAAATATGGAGCTTTAAATTAATGCCGTAGGGCAAAAGATTTTGGAAATCTTGCTGGAATATTAAAGAGATTAGGAGGACAAGAATCCTAGCTCTGAGTAGACTTCAAGCATCACAGCCATACGACTGCTTTAGAGTTAGGTTTGCTTCCGGTTAGAGAAATACAAACGTTTCTACTTTATGTACTAAAGTCCATTTCTTGAACCAGTTTCCATTGTACAAACATATTTGGTTTGCACTGGTATGTGTACAACTAATGGGGCTAATAGTGTTCCTGACTTCAACACCAGCAGCAGTTCCAATCGCTCAGTAGTATAAGGAAAGAATGAACTGTAGATTTTTAACAAATGCATTTACCACTGCTGCTTCTTGAAACTGAGATACTGTAACATCAGAAAAATACTTATGAAAAATTTACAGGAAAAATTCTCTCAGAAGAGCTAACAGTAGATGGTAATATAGAAAGATGTAAGACAGTGCTGAATGGGACACAAAGTGAATAAAAGAAATTTCTTCCTAACTCATGTCATTAAATGTAAGCATGAAGACTGTGCTCTTCGTTACCATTTTTTGTCTTGCTCAGTCTAAATATTTGCACTTAACAGTTAATTGCTATGTAATACTATTAAACTCTTTAATTGAAAATACAATGTATACTTTGAAAATTGATGTGAACAAGAACCCATTCTGACACTGCAAACATTTTAATAACTGGGAAGATTAGACTTACTCTCTACATGGCTCCATTCACTAACTATAATGGGATCTTATATTAACTAAGAAATGTTTTGAGTTGTTACCTTACGCTTTCATTGACACAAGTATATCTTTGAGGGCCTCCAAAATTACTCTGATAATACATAACAGCTGAAAATGCATACAGCTCAACAATATATTTGAGTACAGATCTCATGAATATGAAGCACTTTCCCAAGTCCTGTAACACTTACCAGAAAACAACACATATCCAAGTGAATACAGTATATTGAGCTTGTCAAAGGGGAGTGTTATATCTCTTTGCAGCTTGAGGATACAGAGAAGACAGCAGCTGCAGCAATATCAGGAACTTTTGGGGGATCATGAGCATGCACTCCAAAGAGCATGCTCATATTTTGTACTAGTCAGTCTGGAAGAGTAACACAGGTATTTCCAGCTTATCCTATGTGTGGAAACCTACATTAGCAACATTTTGAAGAACAAATTTCAATTAGCATCTCATGATCGTGACAGAATTATAAAATTCTTTCAAAAAAAAAAAAAAAAAAAAGGATCCCGGAATGCCTCCATCTCATCACTAAAATTGTAAAAAACATCATCTGGTGTGCTCTTTCTACCTGCCAAAACCCCAAGATGTGAAGGTAGTAACTGCAATAGGTGGAGCCATAACCTGCCAAGGAGCAGTCATGGAGAATTTTGTAGGTAGTTACTTCTTCTGATCCCTCTCCTTTTTCAGTGTATTACACCTTGTTGTGGTCATAGGCTTCCCCTGGCTGTCATTAGATATAGCATGTATATGGCCAAAATTTAGTGTTGGATACCAATTTCACATCTGTTATAGAGTAGTCCAGAGTCTGTTATTTTGGCATCTAAATTATACAAATCCTGGTTTTTAAAAAGTTGCAAATTAAACCTGATTTATAATTTACATAATATGAAAATATGTGAATATGATTGTGCATAATACAGAATATAAAATATTAAACTGCTAGAAAGACAGGATTTCTAAATGTTCTGTTATTTCTTTTGTGTATTTTTAGTGGAAGGAAGCTGAGCTTTTGGCTTCAAATTTCTGATAAGCTAAACCACAAAAAAACTGAGTTCTGCTAATTGGATCCAAAAGTAAAATTGGGAAGGTTTGTTGCTCTTCGCTTTCCTAACTCGGTTGTGTACCAAGTTAAAGCCATATTCTACAAAAAATAACTCTGTCAAAATTGACTAAAGTTTTTAATAAGCTATAACAATGTGCAATATTGCATAGGTACCACTCCACATACATCAATCCAATTGCTGTAAAGCAGTTGTTGTGGGAACCATTTTCTATGCTGTTAAGAAACACAGTGCAGTGACTCTTTCAGCAAATACCTGATAACTCCTTTTACCATCCCAGAATACTTAAAGATTTTTTTTTTAATTACTTTGACTGATGCTGCAAATATTTTTGTTATTAAAATTCCATTACTTCCACCAGAAGTAGTAGTATTATTTTGTGGAATAGTAGATTTCTCTTTCCTTTTTTTCTTCCTCATTCTTTCTGATTATTTATCACTTATTGATCCATGCTGTAAAGTGCAAATTGTTCATCATTTTCAAATTTATATCTTCTGTAGGAAAAAAAATCAGATCTTATTAGCACATCATGTTAAATACTACCTTGGTTTCCTTCTTACCTTATTTCAACAAATGATATCTCATAAATATCAGGCTTAAAAATGAACATCTAAATCTTATAATCTGGTCTCTCAGCTTCAAGAAGATACATTGCATAAGCTCTAATACATACATATTTCAGAATAGCATTCATTAAAATCACATTGGGATAGATGCCCTGGGGGAAAAATGCAATTTTGCAATTAAAAAATGTGATATGATTTACAGATCTGGCAGCTTGCAGGCATTGTTATGTACCAAGGTTTACAATCAAAGGATTACATGGAACTTGTCCTCACGACCACAGAAAGCTATAGGTCCCCTGATAGGAGATTTCTATTTTGCATCAAATGCAATTGAACATATTTTCAATAATTCCACCAGGACATACATTATAGCTGCATAAATGGTGCATAAGTGGAAGAGGAAGCAGAGGAAGTACCATGGAGTTATTGCTGTTTCATACTGCTACTAATACAAATTTTCCTATTATACACAACTCTTTTCTAAATCTCAAAGTTGACAAGAGCAGAATTAAAACTGTGCTGGTTCCTGAATCTGACATTGACTCACAGTAGCTCTTAATTGAAACCTACATAAAATTTAAAACCCTAATAAAAACTAATCTGCAGTGCCCAAATCCTCAGAGCAAGTAAATTAAAATAACTATATCCAACTTTAATTAAGTAACATTATCTCAATTAGCAATCAAGGGAAGAGGAATATATTTTATGATTTGTTTTGCAAACATATTTATTCCTCTGTTAGTAGGCATTATTCCTCTCACCAAATGTAACATTCTATGAGAATTACCTCTCAAGAATTATTCTTACTTGTCTCTCCTGCAGTGAGAGGGAGAACAAATAACTTTAAAATTCTGCTATCAATCTGAAAGTTTCTCTGGCAAGACCATGATTATGTTCATTGGATAACTATCTCTATACTTTTATAGTTTGAATTCTTTTAAAAAAAGAAATAATTGTCCATTATGATTATATTTTTTTAAAAAAACTCATACAGTTTGAAAAATGCTTTGATGGTTCGGGTAACAATCAGGAATTTAATTATTTAATAGCAAAAGTTCTGACTATTAAAAATTTAATATATTACTGAAATAGCTGTCATCACCAAAATCAGAAAAATGATTCAGTTTAAACTGGGGTGCTTTATTCATTAAGTCTTTCAAAATAAGAGAAAGAGAAAAGAAACAACGTAAACAAATGAAGCAGTCTGAATCATGCATCCCTTGACTTTATTGAGAACATGTAGCCATAAAACTATATATACAGAGATGTTTGTGAGAACAGGATCCTAGTTATCTAGCTCAAATTAAAGGAAAATTTTTCTTCTCTATTCAGGCTGAATTTTAAACTTGGCCAAGTTAGGAAAATTCATACTACCCAGAATATTTTCAAAACTACTCCTTTTAGAACAGAGGGAATACAAAGAAAGATTTGCAAAAAACATTTGCAAAATCTGAAATGCAATCTGATGCCCTTGATAATCCTCTGAGGGACTGCAGCAATAGAAAAGTATTACCATAGAAAATAAAACTACCATTTTCCTACTTTTGATAAATGTGGTTCCGTCGGTGTTAACACATAACTTTTGTTGGTTTACTGGCCTGTACAGTCCTAAATAGAACAGTTTACTGATGAAATAAAAATTTTCTTATATGTACAGAAACATATAGGTAGGGAAGGACATCTGGAGGTCTTCTTGTGCAACATCCTACTCAGAGTAGGGCCATCTTAGGTTGCTTAGGGTTTTGTTCAGTCAGATTTTTTACTATCTCCAAGAATGGAGATCTTCCAAACTTTCTCAATAATCAAGGCATATTTTCCTTCACAACAAAAATACATAAATTGAAATACTCCAATATCTATGCAGAATTTTCATTGCTGTGCCTGTTGTCTCTTGTCCTACAACTCTGCATCTCTGAGAAGAGTCTGGCCCTGCCAGTTGTGAGCTCTCTGTGATTTGAATGCAGAGCTGTTCAAATTAATTAAAAATGATTGCATGAATCTGACAGTTCTCTGATCTCTTGTAGTCTTTTGTTAAATTGATCTAACACTGTTTCAACATTTTTTTCCTAGTTTATTTCAATATTAGTGATGTCAAAAACAGGTATAGATTGCTTAGACTACCATTCTTTCCAATGTGGCTGAAAAATTCTTTAAAGGTACTTGCATTCAGAAATACTAAATATTTGCATTAATAATTCATTGTGCTTGAATATATTACTTAGGACCAGTTCCATGCAGAATGGAATGAAGCTTTATCAATGCTAAATAAGTTACACTCACAAGTACAGTAACAGAGAAAATATCTAGAATGCCTTAAATGTTTAGTATTTGGCATAACTAAGACAAAAAGCTAACTTTCAATTGCCAAGAAATAGAGTAGCCTTAAATGAGAGCTTTTAGTCACATGGTGATATCCAGGCTGCTTGAAAGATTAATTTTAATGCATTGGTTTAGACCAGAGTCAGGCTAAATATTTTACTTTTCAAAAGAATTAGGAAAGCTATAGGGGACTTTTTATTTCCTATACTGCAAATTCAGTTAGTCAGGATAATTTAATGGACAGTCAGGCCACACAATCTTATTATCAAGACTCCCCTTTAGCAACTCCTGGAGTGAATTGTCATTCTCCATAGAAAAGCCACCATCCCAATTTGCATCTCACATATAATATTCTCTCAAAAGGGACAAGCATATTTACCCTTCGAGGTTTATTTATCATCAGTCATAACACATAATGTCCTATCCATTTTATTCATCATAGATTTTTACAAGTTCAAGCTGTGCATGCATGCTATTTACTACTGGTAACTTCATGCTCCATATGCAAAGTCTTTTTTCTGATTGTAAACAATTTTACCTATTTTATTTTTGCCAGTGGCCAGAGATAAATATTATGGAATGGTATTGAGTGCATATTTGCATTACACATCCTGTTTAAACACAGCTTCATTTCTTCTTCAGTACCCAAAAGTAGAAATGTCTCTGATTCCACAGGAGTCATACTACTCTCTAAGACTACATTTATACAGGGGAGAGAAGGTGCAAGTACTGGTGGCAGCAGTAGCAAAAAGAAAACAGAAGAATGTGCAACATCAGCTAGCAAATTAATGCGGACAGGTCCCCAGCAGGTCATTCCAAGCCTTCACTGATTACTTTGTCGTCACCATTTTCCTGACCCACATTACCTTTATGAGTGTAAGGACAGATAAGTGTTTTCTTGCTAAAATCACATTTTTTTATTGCCACATTTGACTGTCTCCTATTGACTTTGGT
Source organism: Pyrocephalus nanus (assembly GCA_038380795.1). Lineage (NCBI taxonomy): Eukaryota > Metazoa > Chordata > Aves > Passeriformes > Tyrannidae > Pyrocephalus > Pyrocephalus nanus. Next base: position 331,528 of record CM076262.1, read on the forward strand.
GTAAACTAAGAAAAATAGGTTTGGTGCTATTGGAACTATTTATCTTAAGCCTCTTCAAAGGGTTGGTTGGAATCTGGGGACACAAACGGGGGCAGCAGTTATATTTGAGGCCTGGCAGAATTCTCTGTGGGAGGTGTGCCCCACCTATATGCCTTAGTGCGCAATTTAACATGGTGCTCTTCAGCACACTGCCGTGAGTTGTTAAAGTCTTCCCACCTTTTGCCTTAGAGGTTGCTCCATTTCAGGGAGATATGTAATTCCTGCACTAGTTTATAGCTCATATATGAAAGCTGATGGCAAGATCATCCTCAAAGTGACGTCAAGATCATCACCAAGATGATGTGCACTTTTAGGACATGCTGCGTTCTTTGTTCTTTTTTTGAGAACCGCAAAAAGAGATTCACTTCTTCCTGCAACTTTCCTCTGAACCTGCCTTAGAAGACAGCAGAATATATGAAGCAGAGCTACTCTCACAAGCTGCAGATCTCATAGTTCAAATGTTTCTTTTACCAGCAGTCAGCACTGCACTTCACTAGAAGTATCATATTTCAGTTTAAATTACTGCCTAATGAACTATTAATATTTTCTAGTTTTGACTACTGCAACTAGTATTCACTAACAGTAGTTACAGAGAGAAATACTAGATTGGTTTAAAAAAATAATTATAAGGATCCACATTCTACTACTATTATTAATTGAATTTGCTCATGGAGGGTTAAAAGTTAAACTATTTCTATCTTATAGCTGAAAGACATGATGAGAGCCTTTGAAAAGCAAATTAAAATAACCAAGAAATCCAGCATACTCAGTTATTTTGATTGTCATCCTACATTATAGAGTTTTGTAGCCACAGTCTACAGGTTTGTGGTGCTGAAAGTAAACAGTTAAACAGACAGAAAAGTTTTTCAGATATTTTATTACATGAATTTACAGTACAGAATTGCTTATATGGACAATCATAAAAAAAGCCTCTACAATAATGTTGGATACAAGCAATTTACTATTTGAGGCTCATGAATGTAAGAGTTATGCAAACAAAAAAGCTAGGCCCAGGTTCAACGGGATTTAGTTTCGAGAGCAAACACAATAAAAATAGACATATTTAGTAAAAGGACACGATAGGGACCCAGTTGAGCCAAAAATATGTTTTGGACAAAGTATTCAACCTACCTGTGTTCCTCAGAAAGATAAGGAGGAAAATAGTCTTTTTTGCCCTTAAACTGGATTGTGAAGCTTAACTCTTAAAGAGCCTCTTATCAGAAGCCAGTAAAGCAAATAGAAATTTCTCATTCACTTTAATGAGCTTTTGTTCAGGTCTCCTACAAGTCAGCCCAAGCACTGCCTTTGACTTCAAGCCCTAGTTTTATAGCACTCGTTCATATCCCCAGCTTGAAGGCATTTGGAAACATATAAATGTAGTAATTAGAGTATTATATTTAACAGTGAAATCTCCATAAGATAAAACTGGCATTGTCTTTTTTAAAGTGCTTTTCACTGCATGTGTGTGCATCTGGGAATATATTAGTTACTGTATACAATTTTTTAATAACTCCTTCTTAGATATTCTCCCATGTTGGTTGCAAAATCATCTCTGCACTCTGCTGGATAACGGCTCTAAACACTTAATCCAAGCAAAGTACAGTTTATAATGCCTTTTCCCTTGATTTAGCCAGAATATTGGACAGAGAATGTAAGTTGCCACTTTACTTTTATGTTGGTATTATACTGACTCTGCCAGCAAAGACAGTATCTGTCATGGAATAAATTTAACCCTCTAAATTTTTAAAGAAATTTGGAGCAGCAGAGTTTAACACTTCACCAATTACTTATAAAGTCTCCTTCATTTCTGATCTAAGAAAGCAGAAGTATTGCCAGGAACATTAATTTTATATTTCTTATGCTCTTGAACTACAGCTTTATAGCAAAAAGGCCCACCAAAATAGGAAAATTACCTGAACTGAAAACAAAAAGAAGAAACTTTAAAAAGAGGTATCTTAATTATATAAATGATTCGTTATCACATTCCCGTAGTATACCAAGTAAGAAAGGTTAAGCTAATATCATAAAAGCATCACTTCACTCAGAATTTAAAAACAGCAACAGTCAATTAAATAGAAATCCCTATTCTAGTCTAGGTAATTGAAAAAAAATCCAGAGGGATGTAATTTTTTTATTCCTTAAATAATAGCAAAAATATGCAAGTTCTCTGAGCATTTATTGCCTTCTATTCAAAGCAGCTATTTTCAGTATTATGAATGGCTGAAATATTTTCAAACCTGAAACACATCAGCAATAGTGTTATATAACAGTTACCATTCAGTATTACACAAGGCATTTTTTTAAAAAAGACAATGTGCAATATCCATGAACTAATTAATATACTCAGATACTCTGGAAAGGTAATTGATATTTAAGTTTTGATCACATAGTTAATAGCATTTCTAATTCAGCACTACCCATAGATGCCCTGGGTTTTTTGTAATATCAGTTAAAGTATTAATTTCATTCAAAGACATGAGTAAATGAAAGGAAATGTTAAACCTTTACAAATCTTAGTTGAAACATTTTCATTTGATTTACACACTTTAGGAAAATATCTGTCTATTCCTTAAAAATCTAATTTTAGTCCTATAAACTCATGCAATAAAGCATGATAGAATTTATTTTATGAAATGTTTATGAACTAAATAAAGATAATTTAATCTGCCCAGGTTTTACAGTCTAGAAATTCATATCTCTCCAAAGGTGCATCTAATTTAGAAATTGATTGGTATCAGGGCTTTTGCTTTACCAACCTAACCCATTAGGCCATTACACATATTGTTGTTCTTCAAGAGTAAAAATTATTTTAACATCTGTTCTCAGTATGGTTTTCCATAATTTCCTTTTATGCCCCATGTAACTCATTAAGTTCATCTAAAAAACATTACTGAGTCTACACTACAAATGTCTATAAATGTCTTTCTACTATAAGACCATATGAAAATTGAAAAAATCATCATAGTAAGTTTTCTGACAAAAGAAAGCTTATCTAGCTTTAAAAGTCAGAATTTTGACACAGAGAATGCTTAACCTAATCTCTTAAGTGATCTGTATACTAACGAAATGAGAAAAACATGTCTAAATCTTACTATTGTGCTGTCTTTTCCTTATGCAGTCTTTTCCTGCTGCAGTCTTCTGAGAGAAAAATTTTTTAAGAATATACCTTCTGAATGGCTTGAAGAGAGTGATTTTAATATTTTAATTCACTTGTGCAAGTGATCTCCAGAGTAAAGAACACAGAAGGTTAGAAAATGTCCCAGTAACCTGAAATCTTACATGTGTAGAATTGAAAAGAACCTAGAGCACAGCATGTCCTTCTAAATACACTTTCCATTTTCTTCCACAGTTGAAAAATTTCTGTATTTCATTATTCTGAAGCTAGTTTCCATCCCTGTGATCTCTTATGCCCCTTCGGCCTGCATTCAATGATTGCTGTTCTAATTTAATTTCAGAGGAAAATACCTATTTACAGCTGACTTGCCCACAATGTATTCATCAAAGCAATATAAAAGTCATTCTTCCCACAGAAAGATAAATCATTCACTGTGACAAACTGTACTACCAGATCTCAAATGGCACCACTGCTGTAAGAAAAGTGACATACTATCTGATGTTAGCTAACAACTGATAACTAACGTGAGATCAGAGCCTAGGTCGTTTACTAATATTTATAAACAGCTGTGAATTAAGTAAAAATCTGAGGGTACTTAGATTTAGCCCAATATGCTATCTTGCATGAAAACTGCATGAGCCTACCTTGAGGATTTTACCTTGTAAGAATTTCTGTGTGAGCTGTTGTAAATCTGAAACCAATGCCCAACTGCTGAAGTTTCTTTATGCCCTGAGTCTACATTGGCAATATATTTGTAAGTAAAAAGAAGGCTAGTGGCTTTATGGCTAAGATTTATCTTGGGAAAAAAGAGTGACAGGGAAAAGCCTACTAAGGGAGGAAAGAGATATCTTTACAGGATAGACTGAATTAGATCCTGTAGGAAAAAAACTCCAAAGCTAGATGTTAGAAATCTTAGAAAACAGTAGCAGGAAAATAATAATGAAAGACAGCAAGAAATATAAGCAAAAAATAAGTGAGACAAACCAAGAGTGGCATCAATATCACATATTCCAAACCAATTTTGCATTTTTTCCTGAGAAAAAATTATTTCAAGTTAATGATTGGGCTAAACTTCCAGAAGCCAGACAAACTCATAAAGTCCTTGTTGTTATTATTTCAATTAGAGTCTGTGGGGTGACTTTATGAAATAGATGTGAAAGGCGTAAGGGTAGAAAAATTCAGCCTTGACAACTTCCCTGTGACAAATGGTGGTTTTTAAAATAACATTAGAAGAATATTCTTTCTTAAAGGCATGTCAAAAACCTATATGTGGAATAGGGCTAAAAGGATTTGTATTTCCCCAGCAGAATACTCAGCTTATGCAACTATTTCCTGCATTCCACATTAAGTTAAAACAAGAACAAAAATCTACACAAAGTGTAACAAAACCAAAACCAAACCAAAACTAGAGTGCAGAGAAAGCATTTACTGTCTTCCTGATGAAGAGATGCACACTTTTACCAGTGAAGAAACAGATTTTGCAGCTTATGTTTCCATTCAATATGAAAATGACCCTATGCAAAGAAAATTCAAATATTTTTCGGGGGGAAGGTTTTGAAATACCTGTCCTAATTTCTATGGACTAATTTACTAGTTAACACTTAGTAAGCACAGTTATGGTTTCCTAATTCTTTATTCCAGCACTGGTGCTAAAGCAAGACCTATCTCCCAGGAGTGTACCATTCCAAATTACATCAGCTGGCAACATGCCCTCAGGGAGCATCTGTCAGCTACAGGAAACTGTCTCGCCCTCTGGATACTGTTATAGTAAATCCCTCCCAATTTAAAATCTCTACCACTTCTCTTTCCATGAGGTGAATTAAAAGAAGTCTTTATTCTTTTTATAATAGCTAAGAACAAACTCAATATCCACTGACCAAGATACTTTGTAAAGTCTAGTAATTCTCAAAAAAAATAATAAAACTACAATCACAATAAATTCATACTTGCTGTATTTCACAAATGACCCAAGAGACAAATAAAGCTTTTTAGTTGCAAAGTATAAAGTGACATACAGAGAATTAACTTACGGGGCCAAAAGCATTGCTGTCAAAGCTGTGTCCATGATGATCCCCTTCCACCCAAATATGACCATGTGGAACTTTCACATACTTCTTTTTGTATCCAATGGTTCTAGAGACAATTGAAAAAGAACTGTTAGTTAAAAAGAAAAAAAAATGTTTTGTTAAGAAAATTCCCATATTTGAGTTTGGAATTTGACCTTGCATACTACTCAACACCTTAAAAGAACCCACACCAAAATCCTTTATACTTCAGGAGTGTTACTCAACTCAAATTACATAACAATTTTTTATGACCTAGTTGCACTATCAGGGCCTGTTTACTACTTTGTTTTGTCAGAAATCACATCAGAACAATGGAAGAATAGACTTTTCAATTAAATATAGTTAAGGGATTATTACTTCCATCTCTGTAGTAATAAAATTTTGAACTTTCAGATTTTATCTCAGGTAAATACCAGCGAACATATATTGCAGTCACATATATTGTATGTGATATTGTATGCAGAATGTTTTTCCTGTGGTAGCGTTAGGAACTCATCAAAAATACTCTGGTGTATCTGAACAGGCCTCGCATTCAGAGCTTATATTCCTGCAATGATTATGTCCTGGGGGTAGGATTTCTTCAGCTGTAACAAGCTAAACAGGATAAACTTAAAGGAAATCTCTGGGAGAAGGCCAAGTGATGAAAAAAAATGACACTGATGATTCAAACCATTCTCCACAGAAAATCATACTGCCTCAGCATGTGCCAATATTACAGAAATGACAAACTACAGATGAGTCCTAAAGCTGAGATGCAGACCATGCAAAATTCCTGTATTTAGCTCCCCAAGTAGCTGTCATTTTCATAATGCCAGTCTACCTTCTACCACGCACTTTTGCTTTCTTTCAGATGGGACCTGTTATTCTGCAATCATTCACGCAAAGAAGTTGTTCTAGTTTAACCCCAGCTGGCAATTGTCACGCATGCTGAATTATTACCACGCTGAAGCATTTACAGATGGGACTACGAGTAGTGATACCTCGTATTTTGTTTAGAATAAACAAGTTTGTCCATAGATAGAAATAGACTTTTGATCTAGCTTGTTGCCTCCAGCTACTCATGGCTTTTCACTCTCTGGAAGATATACCCTCAGAGCAGGAGGCAGAAGGAGCTCACTCTAAAGAAAAATCAGCTGGAGAGAGAAAATCACCTTTACCGGGAGATGCAGCTGAACTGTGTAACAGTGCTGATCAGGAATGTTCACAAGGCAAAACGAAAAAATTGCTTTGTGAGGCTTGTTTTGCTTGGGGAGAAGGATGAATATGTTATAATGACAAGCTAATTAATAACCTGGAGACCATGAAATATTAGATGAATAGGGAATCTTCAAAAGTGAATTTTATTAATTTTCTTTGACTATACTAGTCAAGTAAAAATTAAATTAGTTACTTTGCAAGTCACAAAATCTGACCAGTGCTTTTCCAAACAGCTTCTTTTCTGGCAGGTAAAGGGATGAGTATGCCACTACTATATTATAATGGAATTTCTACTTGTACTTTCATTGGAAGCTGAAAAAATAATAGCGGAGATTTGCAGAAAAAAAGACTGAACTTCATTTTTTTTCCTAGAACAGTTTCATATTACACATTATTCAAGACTAAAGTGCAAAACTATTCATAATAAAAATATAAAACTGTCCTGATTTGGTAATTATATTATTTCCTAAATAGAAAGAGTAGTGCTATTTAATTATACTAAAAACCCGATTTATTACACATATATCTTCCTCTTTTATTTTTTTTTTCGATATATGGTATACTGTTTGGACAATGAAATTATGTTTTTAGATTCCATGCTTTGTCTTATTGATAGTTTATTTTATAAAGAACCATATATTTTACTAGAGAAATGCTTTAAGATATAGGTTAAGAGTTGTTGATTAATTCATTAATTGATTAGACATTTCTGAAAATTATTAAACAGATAACTTCCATCAGTGATAAAGGCAAACAATAGCTCAAAAAATATTTCATTTTTTCTTCCATTCATCCTCTTGAATATATAAAATAAAGTTTTTTACCTGTACAGACTTCATGCACAAGATTGAATTTCACTCAGCAAGGTGAAAGAATTTGAATGTTAATTCTGCTGACGTGATTATCTCATGAATATCAGGAAAATAATATGGCCAATGCCAGTCGGTGACTCCATCTCAGATCAGAAAAAAATCTCCTACTCACAAATAATCTCCTCTTGTATTATGATTAGGAAATGACTAATAGGACAGGAAAAAAATGGGTTTGCAATAAATATTTAGAAAGAAAATTGGAAAAAAAATTGGTCTGCATGGATAGGTCTTGCAGAGGTTTTCAGAGACTCTGGGAAAATAGAAAGGCTTCACACAGGTATATGGTGAGGGTTTTTTAAGGTCTAAAGCAAAAAGATTAGAGACTGCAGTAATTAACATTGGTTCTTTTTATTATTTCTACAACATAGTAAATTCATATTTCTATTCTTGAAATAAACATCAAAAAGCAGAAAAAATACTACAATTATGCAAAAATAAAGTCTCTTATAGTGATTAGAAAGGAATTGTGTACAAATTCTCATATTAAAAAGCAGATGATTGTACACAAGTAGTTTTTACTTAGAGGAAAAAGAATTAAAATTGATAAAGCTAATAAAAGTATTAAGGGAATAGGAAAGAAAAAAGAAATGGAAAAGAAGCAGAAGCAGCAGTTCTAATGATGTACTTTAGTAGACAGGAACGATGCTGCATGGATAAATCCCTCTGTAAACTCAGCAGTTATATGTAAAACATTCTGTCATTTCATGTACAGATTATATAAATCATCTGATTTTTCCCATATGCAAGTTCAATAGAAAAAAACCCCAAGATATATCATAAAAATAAGTACCTGCATATCTGTGAAGAAAAGATTGGCAAGAAAATATATTTTCCTACAACAGTTCCTTCAAAATGTTACTGTAGTATTTGCATAGGGCAGTTATCTAGGGAATTGAATCCTCTTAGCAATACTCCTACAAACACTGTCTTGTAGAACACCATGATATTTGAAAACAAATTTTTACTTGAGGTTTTCACAGCATGAATTAATAGCAAAATGTGGCAATAAGGTCGTGTTAAGTAAACTGGATCATTTGTTACTTGATATTGGTTTTAAATTTCAAGATAATTTCATTGTTGAATTACTCCACAAAAAATCAATAAACTATTCCTGCAAGCAAACCAGGCTACAGGCTTTAGAAAGCCATGTTTGGTTCATGACAGTAGGTTATTTTTAATTACTGTTGCAAAGACTATGTTGACTTTTTTTTTAAGAACAAAAAATCACAAACTTGCAGTTTTCTTTCCGACTAAGAGAGCAAAAATTGTTTCATAATTAAAATTAATCAGTTAGTAACACTGCCCTTCTCTCACACAGATCTTGTAGAAATTAATCTCTGGCCTAAATTGCAAGGAAGAGAACAATGTTTGTGCTACATTTGTAATATGGCTCTTGAGTTACATGTACAAACTACCATTCATTCTTTTCACTAGCTAATCATTTCACATGCTGAAATAAAACGATTTTCCATATTTTTGTGCAATCCTACAAGGCCAAATAACTAACACAAATTTTTCAACATCATTTCTGAAAAGAAGTGTTGCCATCCACTTTGAAGATTTAGGACTATGAAAAAAAATAACAGCTTTAAGTGTAATGATATGTTAAAAATTAATACAATATAAAGGGAAAAAATACTTTGGAATGCTTCTAGTACTCTTGAACAATGACTGCAAAACCTAAAATCCTCAAATCAAATTTAAAGCACAATTATCTCATCTGGACTTTTACATCAACTCCTTGTGAGAGGAAATGCCGTCAATAATGTAACATATATTTGGAAAGTACTGTAAACCTGTTTTTCTTTCTTAGTTGAGCATCCTTAGACTCATTTGTCTGACTGACTGTTAGCTTGTGACCTGTTAGATTTCACACATGAAGCTTTTAATTAAATTTAGAAAATGTCTGGATGAATTCTTAGGAGAACAATTGCTGTAAGTAATAGTTAACTTAGTATTTTTTAATTTCATATCTAGTTCATTAGCATGAGTTATAATTACTGTTCAATCACTTAAACTTCATAAAGCCTCTACTAATAAAGAGTATTCTTTCTTAAATTTACTGCCTTTGACGAAAAAAGAAATGAAGACAGTTTAACACCTCCCATTCTTCCCATTTAAAGGGTTTGCTTTAGCAATAACACAGGCAAAAACACTAAATTACACAGATTTTGATATAGAGTATTCAAGCAGTTGTTAATAGCCATACTGGTATGACCATAAAAAATAATTTCAGGTCTTTGACACATTAGTAATAGTCACCTATGCTACTGTTGCTCAAACTGCAGCTGAACCCTCATTGATTTAAGAAAAGGGTCTACCAGAGGTACAGCATTTTTTTTATTCAGAACATAATGAAATCACATTTATCTTTTTAGACATTTTTACAGAAGTTGGTCTGAAATTCTGATTTACTTTTTTCTTAAATCTGAAGTACATTTTGAACCTTTGCAAAGTATTTTTTTCTCCACAATTTAATAGTTAACAGATGTACTTATAGTTATCCTTGGCTGAGAAATAATTTCAATCTTGACAGTCAAAAATGAGCTCTATATGGTATTCTAACCACCTGCCCACAAGCAAGAAAAAATCTGCTTTTTTAGGATACAGCAGCAGTGCCAAAGCAAACAACTTGGCTCAGCTAAGCTGGATGAGGAACAATTGCCTTCAGTTTGATTTGACCTTGAGAAATCAGAAGGTCTCAGCAATTTGCATATCTTTGGGTGTCATGAGGGAACAGACACTGTACCTATTGTCCTTTTTGCAGAGCAGATTAAAAAAAACCAAACAAACTCTTTTGTAAAATGGGTAGTCTCCATCATACTTAAGAACCACTTACCCCAAGCGACATGAATTGCTGTACATGTGTAGTGAGTTTGCATGGCCAGGTTTTGGTAGCAGTGGGGCTAAAGCAGTAGCTTCTGTGAGAAGCTCCTAGAACTTGCCCCATGTCCGATTCAGCCACCGCCAGCTGACTGCAGGATGGATCCAGCTTGGCCAAGGCCAAGCCATTCAGCAATAATAAGGCCCCTGGGATAACAGATTTAAGAAGGGGGGAAACTTGCCCTACGACAGCAATCTCAAGAAAGTGAGGACACATGTAATAATTCTGCAGCCACCAAGGTCAGTGGAGAAGGAGGGGGAGGAGCTGTTCCAGGCAGGGGAGCTGAGGTTTCCCTGCAGCCCATAGTGCAGACCAGAGCTGTGCCCCTGCAGTCCAGGGAGGTCCGCGGTGTTGCAGAGACCCACTTGCAGGCCGTGGAGGACCCCCATGCTGGAGCAAGTACATACTTGAAGGAGGCTGTGACCACATGGGAAGCCCGCTCCAGAGCAGGTTCCTGGAGGGACTGATGGCCACATGAAGAGAGGAGCTCAGGCTGGAGCAGGTTTCCTGGCAGGACTTCTGACCCCACAGGGGACCTACCCTGGAGCAGTCTGTTCGGGAGAACTGCACCCCATGGAAGAGACCCACACTGGAGCAGTTCATGAAAAACTTCAGCGTGTGGGAAGGACTCCTACTGGGGAAGTTCATGGAGGAATGTCTCCATCAGATGAAGTAGGAGAAGAGTGTGTAAGACCTCTCCCTGAGAAGGAAGGAACAGCAGAAACGTGATGAACTAACCCCAGCCGCCATTTCACATCCCCCTGTGCCACTGAGGGGGAGAAGGGAGAGAAAATAGAAAGTAAAGTTGAGGCCTGGAAGAAGGTAGGAGTGGAGGAAGGTATTTTAAAGATTTTATTTTATTTCTCATTATCCTACTCTGATTTGATTGGTAAGAACATATACTAATTTGCCCAAGAGGAGTCTGTTTTGTCTGTGACAGTACTGGCTAAGTGATCTCTCCCTGTCCTTATCCTGACCCATGAGCCTTTTGTTCTATTTTCTCACTTGTGCAGCTGAGGAGGACAGTGATAGAGCGGCTTTGGTGGGCACCTGGCATCCAGCCAGGGGCAACCCACCACAGTGTGGAATTTTTCCACATACATTCATCTTCATCAATTTCACAGACTGAAAAAAAATAGCAAGCTATTCAATTTCAAGTGACAACCAGATCCCAAAACATGAACCTTACTGTAATATAACATGTAAGTTTTATTAGTATCACTGCAGGGAATCTTCCCCATGACACTAAATCCCTTCCAGCTCCTAAGAAATCTCCTTTTTCACTTCTAACACACACATATGTCCATCTGCGTCTATTTTAACTCTTCCTTTACACATACTTATAGATATACAGGCAGGGTTATGTGTATGAAACAATTAAATATTTTTTTCTGAAGGCTTGTACAGATCTGAGAGTAAGTCAATAGGTTAGGGAATATTCTCCCATTGTGTGCAACTATTACCTTTTGCCTCAGAGGTGAAATGAGATTTTCTTATAAGCTGCAGATCCATCAGTTATTGAGAGGCCTGACTTCAAAAAGTGCATCCAAGCTCAGAACTTGGAAAGTTCTGCTGAAGCTCTCATGCTTGGGATATTGCTTCATAAGTACTGCCAGACCTGATATATTGAGAAGGGAACTCCCAAAAGAAAACATACCAGAGTGACAAAAATGGCAAAACCTGAAACAGGAGACTTCCATTCAGAGAGATTAGGAGTAGCCATTATGAAGGCAGAGATTCCCTCTACCTATAACTGGGAAAATTTTTGATTATACTAACCGATTTACATTTTGAAATTAAAGATTTTGAAGTCTAAAAAAAAAAAAAACTAATTGACTAGTTTCCTCATTTGAAACTGAATTATGGCTAAAAAAACGAACTCTCTTTTTAATAAATAAGCAAAGCATTAAAGCAAGCAAGATACTGAACTGCAAATGTAATCTCCTTTTTCCCAGCTAAAGCATTCCTACCAAAGTGCACCAGTGCAGGCTCCTATGACTCAGCAGTGCTAACAATAAATAGAAATCTGTTATGGAAAGTACAGGAGACATTTGTAGCTCTGCTTCATTAATTAGATAATTTCTCACAAAGCATGTCATTCTAAACAAAATAGTGATTTAGCTATTACTTGTTGTGCCAGCATCTTCAAAATAGCAGTTAATCACTTTTAAAGCACACAGTACTCAGGAAAAATTACTGGATTTGTGCATATTTATCCAAAATGATAATATGATTGAAAGGACAAAGAACAAGATAGGTCATCCACTAGAGATATTAGCCTCATTTCAAGCATGAAGTTCACTTGATAAACCCCTATTTTATCAGACTCTAATAGAAAAGAGACTAGAAATAATTATAAGAGTGAAAGGATGTGAAATCATCACTTGTGAGAATCACAGAATTTACCGGTTCATTGCTATTTACAGAGGTATCCTCGATAGATCAATTTTTCAGCACAAGACGCTAATCATACCACTGAATTCATATATATTTCACCAAAACATACCAAAGACTTTGAACGCAAAAAGGAGTAATTATTGTCTCTATCTTCCTTAATATCACATAATTTCCCTGATCATTGCTCAAGTTTATGTTCAAGGCATATTTGAATGCAATTTATTTTCTACTGTTTCTTTATTCCTTTCTTTCCTGAGTTTTGAAAATGTCCTCAAAACACCCTTAAGTTTTTTAATGAGGAAGCAGCTAGGGAGCTGCTGTTGTTCTGTATGATCAATTGCCTTCATATATCTTTCTGGAGAAGTTTTTTGTGATTTCCACCATTCACTAAGAATGTTTCCCGAAGCTATAATTTAATTTAATCTTGGATGATAATGAGTTGATAGAATTTCTAGAATTTATTTTATTTTTCTTAACATACACTACTCTGTGCTTTAAAGATACAGTGACATAGTTTGTTTGGGTTTTTTTTGATACCTAGGCCGTAGGTTTTGCCTCTTTTGATACTTCTACCAATACGCATTTGTATAATGAAGGTCTGTTACACTGGTGCTGGCAAGCATTCTGTGAGTTGATTCAAAAAACCCTACAGCTGCCAGAAGTTCTTTTCTAGATCTTATGAACTGTAGAGTTGTAGCAGCAGTACTAAGCAGCAATGCCAGTGGATCTGGATTTTGAGGAAATAATTTCTCTTTGGGTAAAATTTTCTTATATTCATTTGCAGTCACTATTTATGATTCCCATTCCCAGCTTTACATTGTCTTTCTGTATTTTTTTTCAACTCATCCTACTTTCTTTCAGAAACTATGTAAAAGACCAGTGCAGATGACCATGTTTGTAACAGCGGCACAGAAATTTCCTTCTGTCCCCGACAGTTTTGCTTACATAGTCAGGAGGCATGTGGCTACATGCAGCATTTAATATTGCTTGTCCCTGCAAAGCAGAACTAATTTTGCTCCCACTGCTATGAAAGATCAACAGTGGCTTCCCTCCCACAGATGACTTTATCCCTTTTTCACGTAACATCTGCAAGGGCTTTTGTTCTTGGGCCTTCTAACCTATTTCCTTCACATTGTGTGCCACTTTCTTTTCCCTGCATGTGTTTCATCTGTTCTAGCACTAGCAGCATTTTCATCTTATGATCTCTTCCACAGCAGCCCTCCTCAATCCATTCAGGAAAACACAATTTTGATGAATTTTTAATGAAACTATAGGTCACGTCTGCTAACCTGTTTTTTTTGAAATAACACATATAAATTCAGAATTTGATATTTTTTTTCTGTCTTTCTTTCTTTTTTTTTTTTTTTAAAGAATAATTAAACCTATAGCAAAATACTGCTAAGGTGATACTGTGGAAAACCTGTTCAAGGACCATATTGCTTTCAAAGTTCATATATATCTTACATTACTACCTCTAACTGTACTTGAGGGTATTATTATTTAAAATTAGTATTAGAAAATTCCGTATTTAAAATCAATATGTATTTTTTATTTATTCAACTTTGTATACTATCTAAAGATAACTACATGTACCATATATATGTGAATATAAACATTACTACACATTTTTGCAAAAGTATGTCACACCCATTTTAGATACTGAAACTACTTCATTCTTTTGCTCAGCACATGCTCTTAGAAAAACAATAATTATTTTCAGGATAAATTGCAAGAAATACAAAAGAGTGCTTTTGTGTTGAAAAACAGAGCAACACATAATCTGTTTCATTACCTTCATTTAGATGGCTAAACATCCTATTGTTTCAGGAGAAAGAAAACATATATCTCATTTTTCTCTATGAATCCTTCCTTTGTGAATCTGTCTAATCCCAAGAGCCCACACTGTGCCCTTTCAAGTTAAGGTTATGAAATTTTTTCACTTTTGTTCTTTTGATAAAAGTCCCATTAACCAAATGAGTGTATCATGTCATTGCCTTCTCACACTTCTCTACTAGATTATATTGATAATTAACAGGACAGGTTTTTGCTATTATCATTAACAGCTATTAACAACATAATATTATATCATGTATTAGATGGGAATCATTTGTTAGATTCATTATCATTTGTTTCATTATTTTACCAAGGTAAAAACTTGCTAGCTATTCGAGATCATGTAAGTGATATTACCAAACCTTGATAACATTGTCAAATTGGAAATTTTATACATGTAGGAATAGGAGGATAAATAAAAACCAAAAAGGTACTTCTATTGAAAAAAAAAAAATCCTCTTCACATCCTCTTTTTATTAATATTGAATCAACTGAGAACAATTTTAACTCTTTCTGTAACACATGTAGAAGTTTTCCTCTCAGTAATGCCTATGCCAGCTGAAGAAAAGAGATCATCAAACTTTTTTCTAGATTAAAACCTGTGTAATTTAAAAGTTGACTCAGCAGCAAAACTCTAGACTGCAGAATCTGCAATTATTAAACAAAGCTCTCTATAAAATTCTTCCTGTTTGAATTCACTTTTTCTAGTCACCCAATTCCTTTCCCTTAGCAGTTCTTGTGCCATTTCTTCTGCAACAGAAATTGTCAAGGAACAGGCTGTAGGCTGACCTTTGGTTACCTATCCAGTGTATTTTATCAGCCTCAGGGTGGAGGTTGCTGGCCATGCCAGTCTTCAACAAATGTGCTCTCTGAGAGGAGGAGGGGATGTACAGGAGGGGAGGAGAAAAAAATTGGTTTAAAATTCTTTGTATCCAAGAGGGGGAAATCATGGTATCTTCTATCTTGGACAGCCCTGTTGGCCCATTCCTCTCCTAATGAAACGCTGAATGAAGAATAACATTCTTCTTTTCAGAAAGTGGTGACAGAGGCGGTCAAAGCAGCAGTTTATTTGGTTAGAGTTTGAAGCTCCTATATTCTGACTCCTGAATTCTTTTCAAGTTAATCATAGAACTACAGAATCATAGGTTGGAATCAAATTCAGGCTGGAAAAGACCTTTAAAATCTTTAGGTTTAACAATCTAACACTGCCAAGTTCACCATTTAACCCTGTCCCTAAATGTCACATCTACACATCTTTTAAATACCTCAGCCAGTGTTGTAAACAGGCCAGAGTCTTCCCTCCAGAAGTCCAGGGTAGGTAAGGTTGTTTGAATCCCAAACACTAGATACAGGCAGAGGATGAAAAAAAATTACAGGCCCAGCTGTTGAGGCCAGAACATTGTGCATCCAGGGAAAACTATGCAAATAAGCAGAAAAACTTACTTACATAGAGGTGTCATTCCAGACTTCTGATACCATATTAGAATACAGACAAACCCTTCTGGGTGATCACAAATAAAGCCTTTTCTCCTCCAGGAAGGGTGTGCTAACAACTGGACTAGAACCAGTCTCTCTTTTCTTTTTATGCCTGATCTCTTTTCTAATCTCTTCAATTAAATTTAATCCCCAACTTTCAATCCTTGACTCACCTCCTGGAGGTGAGCATGAGGACACCAGGTCATCATTAGCATGTTTAACCGCTTGGTGATTATGGCATTCTCAGCAATATGAAAAAGCAGAGTCAAACCCCACCTAGACTTTACAAGATGTTAGTTGTGCTTCTGATTGCATCTGTTTTGGTGCTGGTGTTGCCTGCTAAACTCCATGGCACTTCTCTCCACATATAGCTGCTTATAATAAAGTATCAAGGAACTGCTGGAGTACCAGAACTCTGTTAGGACAGAAGTGGGAGTATGGCAACAAGTCTTCATTTAGCTATGATTCAGATGGCCAACCACGTCCTGGGCTGCATCAAAAGAGGTGTGACCAGCAGGTCGAGGGAAGTAATTCTCGCCCTCTACTCTGGTTTTGTGAGACCCCAGGAGGAGCACTGCAACCAGCTCTGGGGTCCCCAACACAAGAAAGACATTGACCTGTTGGAATGAACTCAGAGATGAGGCACAAAGTTGATCACAGGGCTGGAACACCTCTCCTATGAAGACAGGCTGAGAGAGTTGGGGCTGCTGAACCTGGAGAACAGAAGGCTCTGAGGAGGCCTCTCTGGTGAGAGCAGCCTTCTAGTACCTAAAGGGGCCTACCAGAAGTCTGGAGAGGGACTTTTCACACGGTCATGTGTAGTGATAGGAGAAGGGAGAATGGCCTTAAACTGAAGGATGGTAGGTTTAGATTAGATATCAATAAGAACTTCTTTAGTACAAGGGTGGTGAGGCACTGGAACAGGTTGCCCAGAGAGGTCATGGACTCCCCATCGCTGGAGGCGTTCAAGACCAGACTAGATGGGGCTCTGAGGAACCTCATGTAGGGGAGGGAACCGTGCTCATGGCAGCAGGGTTGGTCTTAGATGGTCTTTAGGGTCTCTTCCAACCATTCTATGGTTCCACAGTTCTACTAAGTCTTTGAAACCTGAAAGAGGGCACTGGGCTATATAAATGAAAGTACTATTGAAGCAGCACTTATATATATATATATATATATATATTCAGCCTGATCTAACCCATCCATCCAAGACTGACAACATACTTGCTCAGTGATGTAAAAGGGCCTTTTCAAAATAGTTTTTTGTAGTTATACTTTTTTTTAGTTATCTATTCAGCAACGGCTTTAGAAAAACGCACTCAGGACTGAGAAAAAGTAAGATCCATGACACTGTAAAGCATATTTAATAAATAGCAAAGGGAGATTCTGCAGAGTTTCTCATGTCAAAATGGTATTTGCAACTGCTAAAAGAAGTTTTTACACATAACAAAGAGCAATACCCCATCAGGGGTTTTATGGAACCTTGTAAGAAGATCAGAGTTGTCTCAGGTAAAATCAGATTCTTGTAGACCTGTGAGTGCTAAAAAAGTCTGGCAATACCTCTGCCTAGCTCCAACTGTAAGATAATAATTCCCCAGCCACACATATCTCACACAGAAACTAATTACTATACTTTCCTTATTGCTCAGGACTAACCAAAGGTATTAAAATTACCTAATCTGCTTTAGGCAGCATATGCAAAATTTGGAACCCTTAATGTAATAAGTGTTTTCAAGATGTTTTGTTGTTTGTTTTTTTTTTATTTTATTTTATTTTATTTTTTATTTATGAAAGGAGAAGAGTTGTTTTTCTCTGTACAATGGAAGGCTGAAACTTTTACTTTTATTAATGTCTGTTAGGGAAAAATGCTAAGAATGTCTTTTACCGCTTTTTCTTTAAAAGCATATTTTCTTTTTTAAACAATACTACTTCAAAAGAGATAATTGAGAAGCTTAAAAGTAAGTAAATTATTAACTCTATTGATAAATTATTATTTTTATGATACAAGTTATGGTTACAAGTTTAAAAAATCCCAAATGTTTCAATTGTTTTACTTTGAATATGTAAGAAAGCTTATTTAATAATAATGAATATGTATTAGAAATAAGGATACTTTCTGCTGAAAAAAAATCTGAATATCAATATAAAATTAATGAAAAAGACTTACACATTCAGCACAGGCTTTGTCCTAATGGAACACTGGTCATAATTTGGGAAATATAATGGACACTAAGAACAATATGAAATTTCAAATAACATAATCAAAAACTTTCCTAAAATTTCAAAAATAGACTAAATGCAATAAAGAAGTGTTTTGTTTTGGTTTTTCTTCCCCGCAATCTGTATCTCTTGCAAAAATAGCAATTGTCATAAAAGCTTGGTTTGGCTTTAGATTGATTTTACCCTGAAAAACTTGCTTAAAAAAATCTAAAAAACCAATAGGTTTTATATGGCTTCTGTTTAAAGATATGAGCACATAAACGTAGATCAGGCTGCAGAAGACACCTACTTTTGAACTGATGATGCTCTTTCAGACTGAACCCTCAAACTGCAATGTCAATAAGCCAAAGTTTAATAATATCTGTCTGGGTTCTAGTGTGTCCACCTTGCTCCTAGTGCATGCTCATGTATACCTGGGTCCACCTGGAGAGCAGTGATGCATCAGAGTGTATTTCCCTATTGTCCCCAAACCTCACTGCAGTGTAACATCCCAGGTAATTTTGGTCTAGAATAAAGACCTATGACCTTCCACAAACTGAAGCATTGAAGGACTTATGTATTCAAGCATTATACAAGTTGAATTCAAAGTGTATCTATTCAAAACATTTTGTTCAAAAGTTCAAGCAAAGCAAAGTGGATAAAAGAGAAGTTTTATTTGAAATGATGATACATGCTGCTCCAAAGAGACCCCTGAAATAATTTCAAGTACTAGACATTACTGAATAGAAATACTGAAATAATATGCACAACTTTAAGTTTCAAATTTTAAAAAGAGTTTAAAAAAGAGTTCTCT
Organism: Pyrocephalus nanus; assembly: GCA_038380795.1. Lineage (NCBI taxonomy): Eukaryota > Metazoa > Chordata > Aves > Passeriformes > Tyrannidae > Pyrocephalus > Pyrocephalus nanus. The sequence goes on from CM076262.1 coordinate 350,420, forward strand.
CCTTTTTATAACTAAAGTCACAGGTGCCTAATTCCATGATTTCTTCACAATTCTAATTAAACTTGTTAAAGAAATGATGTTGATGCCTTTATGCCTGACAGTACAAGCAAAGAATTTAGAGATCATAGTACACAACAGCTGATTTTAATTTCTAGCCAACTGTCTAAACATTAATGCAAGATTCAGATTCTTCCTTCTATTTTTAATCTTAGCTGAAACCGAAAAGTGGGAGAGAAAAAAGTCTGTTTTTCCTATTTCAAGATACCATAACTTAAATACAGGTGTATGCATGAACATCTGAACATACACATGTTTATTCAGAGGGCTAGCATAGCCATCTTGAGCAATCTCTGTGCTGGAAAATTTTTGTAATAGTTCCTTCCACTGAAGAAAATTCTTATCTTGCACTACAACCCTGTGAAGTGAGTAATCAGCCAGAGTCTCTTTCCCCAACTGTATGATTCCTTTAAAATGAAAAAAAAAAAAAAGAGCAAGAATTGAAGTATTTTTATTCTTCAAGGGATACATTTCTAGGAGGTTTCTACAAGGAATTATTATTACTGAAATAAACAATTAACATTTAAAGTAAGCATCATGCAGAGTCTTTTCTTGTTATTTAGATCCATATCCAAACATAGATGATATTTTTTCTTGCTGTTCAAGTTTAAGATAATATTATGGTATCTAAAAAGCATTACTCATCATTAATATCTTATGAAGAGTATAAAAAATGCCTTATTTCTGTGTCTGAGTAGCAGTCCATGTAGCCTAATGGTCTATCTCCGAACAACTGAAAAAGCAGACAGTGCCCAGATTTGTTAACCTGACTACTGTCCATGAGCCTTGAGATTTCATCTATCAGAGATGTTTGATTGTATGTTGCTATTTCTTTTAGTATCCACTTACTGATCTGCTATCCATGAATTTGCCTAAACTGGTTTTATATTTGCTTATACTGTCTGCCTCCAAAATATCCCAGGGCAACAAATTCCAGAAGTTCACTGCTTGCTGCACAAAGTACTTTCTTTTGTCTGTTATAGACCAGTCTCCTGGGAGTCTCATCAAATGCTTCAGCTTCTGTATTGTGGGATTGGGTGAACAGTTCAGCTCATTCATTACCTTCATAATTTTGTAAACCTTAGGTATTTCTCCCTTCAGTCTTTGCACACTGATGATTTCTTCTATTTTTATTCGTCATTGTAAGGCACCTGGTCCACCAACACTGGTTTTGGTTTTCTCTTTAACATCTCTTTAAAATCATGTGTCTAGAAGCAAGAATTAACAGCATCATTTAAGGGTTTTATACTCTTACACTGTCAAGGCAGATACATATTTTGAATATTTTTTTAGTTATTCATCTTTGGAATTATAATTTAGATCTATGGAAATCTAATAAACAGAAATGCTTTATTTAGGAAAAGTCTAACACTTTTCAGAGCAGCCTACCGTTTGCCACATGAGCTCATATGTAAACCGTTTTTCTGGAAGAGCTTAGTTACATGCAGCCCAGTACTGGGCAATGGTAAAGAAATGTTTCACGTAGCCTAAAAATATATAGAAATCTGATCTTTGTTCTTAGGAATCTACGTTAATAATAGCTTAATTTTTTTCTCACAACACTGGAATTTAATATTGCTTTGTTAAAAGGAAAACCCTGCGAAGAAGTAAAAAATATCAAACTGAAGATCCTCAAAGAAATAATCTGAACCACCTGCAAAAGGAAAGGGCACTGCCCTCATTAATACTCCCAGAGCATTCAGTAACCTCACAGAACTGAGTCAATTGATATCATTAAACTGGTGTATTTCTCCCATTCTCCTTCTCAAGTATGTTATTCTATTTAATGTTACTAAACCAAGAAAATGGTCATTCAATACTAATTCTTGAAAAAGACCTTAGAATTATTCTTTGACCATTTTAAATATCAGCAGAGAAACTAATTCTGTGCCTGGCCTAACAGCAACTTCCTCATGTATTAGCAGGAACACAAGTATACTGAATAGTCTATTGAGTCTTGTATTGTTAAGAAATACTTGGCAGGTAGGGGAATTTTTGTATTTCTTTTTTTGAGACACTAAGTGCTACAAAGGAAGTATTTCTGACTTTGCTTTACATAATCTTGCATTATGAGAGTGGAAAAAATAGATCTTTTTGTATAGCAACAGAAAATCCCAGCATGCTGGTATTTTTGGAAAGAAAAGTGTTATCAGCATGATCAGATGGTTCTAAATAAATGAGAGTACAGTGACAGGAAGCTAAAGAAAGACTTCTAATCATAATATCTGAGACTGACACAAAATTCTTATTTACAAACCACAGAAAAGAAGGAAAAAATCAATTAAAATCATAGCTGTTTCTACTAATGATCACAAGGTGAAATTTATAATTTAGGATCAAAACACAACAAAGTATATGTTGCTACACGTATTTTGACATTATGAATATCAAGCTCTGACTGCTTTAGCAAAGTGTAAGCATTAGTTATCAGCCAAAGCTGAGGTACGGGAAAGAAGAAAAAAAGGATTAACATGGAATGTATCAGCACTTGAACATTACTCTGTGAAGTGGGTTTCTGTGGCTGGGTTTTGGTAGTGGGGGCCTACAGGGAGGGCTTCTGTTAGAAGCTGCTAGAAGCTTCCCCTGTCCCATGCAGCCAATGCCAGCCGGCTCCAGGATGGGCTTCCTGCCACTGGCCAAGGCTGAGCCAATCAAGAGTAACACCTCTGTGATAACATATTTAAGAACAGAAGGTTGTTGTGCAGATGAAAATTCCAGCCAGCAAAGAGCAGAGTGAAAATATAGGAACAACAAGGTAGACACCAAGGTCAGTGCAGAAGGAGGGGCAGGAGGTGTTCCAGGAGCCAGAGCTGTGCCCCTGCAGCCCATGCAGGACCATCGGGGTGCAGAAACCCACCTGCAGCCCATGGAGGAGCCCATGGGTGGAGCAGGTGGATGCATGAAGAAGGCTGTGACCCTGTGGGAGGCCCAGGATGGAGCAGGGTCCTGCTGGAGACCTGCAGCCTGTGGAGACAGGAACCCCCACTGGAGCAGGTTTTTCAGGTGTAGGACTTGTGGCCCCTGTGGGGAACTCACACTGGAGCAGCTCATTCATGAAGGACTGCACCCCATGGAGGAGTGACCCACAGGACAGCAGTTGGGGAGGAACTTTTGCCTGAGGGATGGACTCACACCAGATAGGTTTGTGAGGGACCCCACAGAAGCAGGGGAAGGGCTCCTCTCCCTGAGCAGCAGCAGAAAAAGCAACTGATCGTAACCCCCATTTCCTGTCTCCCTGCACCACTGTTTTGAGTCTGTTCTGCCTGTGATGGTGATCAGTAAGGGACCTTTCCCAGCTCTTAACTCATGAATCCTTTGCTAATTTGTTTCTCTCTCCTCTTTCGAGTTGCAGAGGGGAGAGAGAGTGGCTTTAGTGGGTACCTGGTGTCCAGCCAGGTTCAACCCACTGCACTCTGAAAATTGTCATTACATTTTTCAATATACATTTTAAAATTGAAATCTTATAGGCATCATGGAAAGCAAAATGATCAAGACTTCAGTCCAGTGTCTTGTAGAATTAATTTATTTAAAGATTACAAATTTCAGTTTCAGATTATTATCGTCAGGTTCCGTAGTTTGCTGACTCAAACCAGTTGAAAATATTTTTATGTTCCCACAGAAAGTCTGCTATTTCTTTTGGGAATTTCCTTCCCATTTGTTTAAGGATGAAAGGAAAAGCTAGTCATTAATAACTCCCATCATCAGAATGTCACCAAACCAAATATACGGTTTTAGCAGAAAATCATGTAGGGACTTGCGTTTTCTGATGTAGATCAAAAAAAAATCCTGAATACCCCAGTAATTTCAGAGGAGAAAAATATGGAGACCCATTCAATCTGAATATTCTGCATTTCAAATGGATCTTTTGTTGAATGAAAAAATTGTCTGGGAAAAGAAAAAAATATTTCCCCTTTGAGCTCCTTATTTTGGGCTAGCACTGTTCCAGTCAACCACAACTGAGCAGAAAAAACATGACATTACAGAAAGAACCTAGATGACCTGAATCAGTCCTTGTTTTCAGAGAAAATCTCCTTCAACCACAAACACCTGGCAGGTAAAGGTGATGTACAGGAATGAATATATTAGATATAAAGGGAGAAGACCAAAACTAGAACTGATAAAACAGTGAGTTCAGTAAGTCGCAGCTGCCCATTATACAATGGCATCTATTTCCCCTGATACTGTTCTTGGGAAAGGGCCTTGATCTTTTCACACATGGGAAAATCACTTGGCAGTTTGGGTTGCTCATTCATTTTTTTCCATGTGCGTCAAGAATGATAACATGTGTTCACTTTGCAATGTGATCCAAACCAAAAAATGGTCCAGTCCCATCTTCTCATGATCGTTCTTCAGCACCGAAAAAAAAATAAAAAATGTTTGAACCAGGAGCAATGGACCACAAAGAGAAAAACAGAAATACAGAAATTAATGTTTCCACAGGCTTCTTCCTTCAAGGACATAGATGAGTGGATTTTCAGGGGGTTTTTCCCCCCAAGAGTGAAGGTAAATCACAACAGAACAGGAGGTAGGAGAAAAATAACATGGTTTTGATGCCACACTCTGAGCCAGTCACAACTATCAGTACCCAGAGCTTCTGTATTGGATGTTGGACCTTGCTCACCTCTTCAGTGGCCAGACAGAGATGTATCATGGCCACTGGGAATGTGTCTGTGTGAAGGACAAAGTACTGGCATATACCAGAGGAGTAATCAAGGCTCTGAATATTTTACTGGAGTGTAGCACTGGGATGGAGACACTCCTTTCTCAGTTGCCATGCTTCAAAACACACATATTTCCCAACAGTGCAAGAGAAGCCAAGGGAGACAACTTTCCCTGCCTTTCTTTCAGATGAGCTGCTCCAGCACAACTCCCCCTCAGTCATAATCTGTCACTTCACCTGAGCATTAAATCTGTAATTAATTCCTCATGCCCAGCTATGCAAAAAAGCACCACTGTATAATCCCCAGCAAGTCGTTCTCCCTGTCATAGCAAAGAATCTTTACAACACAATGAGAAAGAATCTGACAGACATGTGACAGCTCAAAAAAAATTCTACAAACATTTGATTCAAAGCAAAAAAATACACACATGGATTTCTTGAGAGGACGCCTTCAGAGCTCTATTATATTGCCCTGGCCTTTGAAAGAAAGCAAGAAGGGAAATGTTACATGGGAAAGCGAAACAGAGTCATCACCAGGTAATTTCCAGGTCTTCCTCCTATTCAGTGAATTAATTAATTTTAGAAGTTCCACAATCATACATTTTTATCCACTACTGGTAAAATTCCTAAAACAGAAAAACATGGTATGTGCTTTTCTCCTGCAGTGCATACCCAGTTCATACTTCAGCTTCTCACTTGATGATTTACAATGAACACCTCACCACAGAAAGTCAGTAGAAAGCAGTAACTAGCAACACAGCTGGTATGTCTGAAATAATCCTTATATCTGAAAATCTACCTGCTATATTGCTTTGGAAAATACTACAGCACTTGCTCTACTAAGAAAAAGCAAAGTATTAGCAATAACAAAACTATCTAACAATAGAGTTACTGAAGAGGAAATAGGAAGCAGGATTTCTAACCCAGTCTTTCACACTGCTACTTCCCAGTTATACCAATAACAGCTTAAAAACAGCTATTGGGAAACCTGGAAATAAAACAGATTAAATTTGCAGCGGTCAAAACATCAATCTCTATTTCAGACTATTGTAGCTTTAGTTATATATTTTTTCTTTTGATTCTTATATTCCTACAGGCCCTTACGCTGCCTTTTATATATTTCTTCCCTTTTCTTCCCTTCCTTTATGTTTCTTACCCTCAGTGGAGAAGGTAATAAATGTTAGACCTGTTTCACAACTTTAAGGTTTCTCACCAACCCTAAGAAATACTTACAGTGACACCTGCACCTAGTAAGGGTTGAGTGGAGTCTGTCCAATAAATTCTTAGTGTCTAGTCAGATTGACCACACCACAAAACCTTGAGCACTGTTTCACTGTGATACAGCCCTTTTGTAGAGCTGTACTCCTTAGGTCCAAGTCATCTCTACTGTCTTCATTGGGTCTCATTTACTCACAACAGCCAGCAAAAGGTTCCTCCACACCTCAGAGATGCAGCCATTTTATACATGGGGCTGCAAAGTTTAGCTTTCTAAAAATCAGATTAAAGCATGTTCTTAATCTGCAAATTCATCTCTCAACACAGCCTTCTGCTGCTGCACATACCTGCTTCCCTAGGATGACAACCTTTCTGATAATAAATATAGTGGCTCTGAGAGCACCTTAGTAGAAGCACCACCATCTAAAAAGTAGGTGATGAGATGTTAAACTGGTGAAAGCATTAGATTTTTTTAGGCTGCAGATATTAGGAAAATTTTTTTTTTTTCATGCAGGAAGCTATAACTCCAGACTTGCCTGATATATCTGTGGTTAGAAATTACTAGGAGACAATACATACATGTGCACGATGCACATGCCATAAATAGACTTAAAGTGCAAAGAAATGGATGGCAGCCTTTAAACACACTGAAACAAAGAGTCATGAAAACAGCTAAAAGTCTGGAATGGGTAATTTACAGCATAAGTTACCAGAAAAGGAACATTTCCTAGGTTCATAACATTAGCACTGGCATTTATTACCACTACTGTATAACACACAAAAAAGAAAGTAAAAAACCTAAGGAAGACAGACAGCAGCAAAGAAAACTAAATACTTCAGAGTGAACTTTTCTAGCTACAGATTAATTGTAAAAGAGACAGGATATTTTATTAATTGGTCAGTAATAGGAATGGACAAGTACATAATGTTCTGATATGCAGACCATCTGTATTCAGTTGATATTTAGATAATATATGAGGTACAATTACAATTGTTAGTTTTCTGTAGATTTCCATAACATCAAGTATTCTTAATAAAACTAATCACTTCAGTCTCATATTTCAATTTAAAGCATAATATGCATTACTTTAGCTTTGCAAAAAATATGGAATTAAAAGAACTGGAAAATAATTTGCTCCATAACACTAGGAAGCACTTGGAAATTCCTTATAAGTCAGGAAGCAAACAAGCAAACCATGTTCTGATACACTACTTCTACAGGCAGAAGTCCCAGCTGGTGCATTCCTGTGAACCGTGGTGCTAGCCTTTTATGAACAAGTTTAGAATTCAAGAACACTGAATTCAGTGTTTTCTTGCTTATCAAAGGTCTGGAAAATGGCAGTGTTTTCTGGAAAATCAGAAGAGGCTTCTTCAGGACTTGGTTGGACCTACTAACCTGCTAGAAGCAGGAGTGGCAGAGCTAAAGAATTTCTCAGTTCTTGCATGTTTTCTGCACAGATAACACAGATAACACTAAAAAACCATCAGATAAATATTTGAGTAGTCTAATTATTAATAGCTAATACGTCTGCAGGAGAAAATCTCAAAAAAGCCTGGATTTCATATTTCATTGCCTCTTGTATCAGCTTTATATTTTTATGCTTGTTTGATGCATATTATTAATCAAAGAATTATAAGAGAGAAAGGACAGAAAAAGGTAAACTGAAGAAATACACAGAATATAAACAGGAAACTTGTTCAACTAGATATTTTCAGTACTGTTAGCAATGTACAACAATATCTTTACCTCAAAGGGCTTAAATCTTGCAAAATATTATACCTTCCTTGAAAAGCTAGATAGCTCAGAAAAGAGAATTTTCTCATTTCTAAATCATAGAAGGCATTGGGTTGGAAGAGACTTCAAAGATCATCTAGTTCCAATCCCCCTGCCGTGTGATGTCCCCTGACTTTTAAAATTCAAATCTAGCTTATCACTGGTCAGAAAATATTTTTGGAATTTTTTTCTCCCCAAAAAAGCTATGCACACTATCAAGTTTTATCAGCTACCAAAATCTGAACAAGCACAGTCTAAAACATTGTTCAGATTACTGTCTTCAGGACACTAATGGTCATGGGATATAGGATATAATAAGTAAAGAAGATAGAGATTACTTAACCTGTTAAAAAAAATACACCAGCACAAAGAAATTCAAACTTACAGACCATATAGCTCCTTCTTCTCACACTTTTTTATTATTATACTATATGCTTTTGAAGAAATGACACCTTCTTAAAAGTGTGCAATGTGGCACAGTTATTGTTACTATGGGAACTAAAATATTAAAAATTTGTGGTTTATGCACACATCTTGTCAGATATCCCATGTAGCAGTATTACAAGCTGCTTTCATATAATACTTTGTAATAATTTTTTTTCTTTGCCCACTAATCCAGTATGAACTACTTTCTTACAAGACATAGATATCTCTCCTGGAGGGAAAAAAAGGGATTTTTTGCCCTTTTTGACGTAAATGGGAGTTCTATTTTCAGCTTCAGTGGGGGGGCATCATGTCATCCCAGATCTCTGCAACAAATACAGTTTCATGGGAATATGCCCTGAAGATCTGATTCTAGTCTCACTTATGCATAACAAAAAGGGGTGACAGAGAGAAACAGAGAAAGCATGAATGGAAGAAGGTAACACAAAGCAAGAAAGCAAGAGAAAGTCACAAAGCAAGAAATTGAGAAACCAAACAAGTCTTCTGTTCCATGTCAGATTTATATGCTTTATATAATTTCTTCCATGATTTTCCCATCATTCATCTTAGCAATATAAATTAAAATGTAATATAATCAGGACAGTTCTTATGCCTCAAGAACTAACTGGTGTGGTTTCTGTCAATGACCTCTTGCCTGTTCTTTGTAAAAATTAAATCAGACATTTATTAGAGCTCTAAATATAAGTTCAGATGTGCTGTGATAGCTGGGCATGTCTAGAGGAAATATTGTTCAAAGAGAAAGCATTAATGGCAAACATTTTGACATAAAAATTTACGATTCTGGCTGCTTTGCTTTGTCATTTACAGATTCTGACGTGGAATTACTCTACTTCAAGTGTGCATTTTAAGGGCATTAGTCACCTTCCAAATACCTGTTAGTACTGTGCACATGGAGATGAACCCAAGCCTGCCCACTTCTGACCGAAATTCTCTAGCCATACAAATGTGTGTGTGTGTGCGCATGTCTATGTGTACACATATACTCCTATATATGCGCTTCTGTGTGATGCACAGGAACTATATATTCCTTGGCTATGCCAGTCACCAACCAACAGTTCCCTGTACAATAAGTAATAATAAAGAGGCTTCAGAATTTAGTATAATTTCTTTAAATGAGTTTTTTGAGATGAATGAATAAGAATATTAGATTTTTAAACTCCTGTGAGTGATTCTCAGAAAACTTGACTCCGCACACTTCATAGTCAGCAGGAGCTGTAGATATTCGTCACCTTTGAAAGCTGTAGACTATGTCAATCTCCAAATGTCAGTCTTCTTTTTCATTTATTTGGTATTTATATCTCTTTTAAGAGAAGGAAGATGAGTGATGGGGTCAGAGTAATGGATAAATGAGAATGATAAAAATCCTACTCTCTCAGCCTTATCTGACATACATAAGAAATAGCCTTTGAGAAAATACCCTCCTAGACGACTGGTGTGCCTGCAAAACACACAGTAAAAGACCTTATTTTACCTTAAGTGTTAAATGCTTTGGTGAACTCTTCAACAAATAATTGAGCAGTATCTTGCAAAGGAGATATTTTTTGTGTTCTTGGAACAATCAGTTAAATGCATACAGTAAAGGAATAAAAGTAAACTGGAGTGGTTTCAAGGAAAAAACTTTATATATGAAATTGATTTCATTCTTCTGTAATGTTTATAATGCATACAGCCTTTAGAAAATAAAACATAGATTAGAAATACTGAAAAGCTAAAAATTAACCCTGTTGTAACATCTGTAATGAAAGCCAGCTCTTTTTTAACTTTGTTGCTCCTGACAATATAAAAATCTATCAGCCTTCAAATATCCACTCCTTTTCTACATAATTCACTAGCACTTAAACTGCTTGAAAAGAGCAAAGAAACACATCAAAGGTTCAAAAAGCTGACAAGATTGCCTTGTTTAACATATATCATGCTTACCGGTATTTTAAAATCTCAGCATCTGTAGTTTCCTACTGTACGTTCAATAAGCTGGTCAAACAGCTTAGCACAGTTCCAGCTGAATATTTTGTTAGATCACGTTGCTTTTCCTCTCTAGACAAGCCCAGATAAGTTTTTATTAAAAATCTTTAAAATTTACTTTTAAAAATTAAGTATTTTAACTGTCTACTTTGTTATTTGCTTAAATATTTACTCTTGTATGGTGATGCAATCTGTCTTCTTTTCCTGACTTCTTACCCAAACTGATTTAAGATACACCTTGAGTCACTTCAGCCACCCAGATCAGACTCTGTGGACTTAAACCCTGTCTAAGATAATCTGGTCTTCTCTTCCTTTACTGAAAGAAAGGCTGGGTTCTACAACAGGAAGAACTGGGTTCTTGAATCCAGTTTATGAGCCACTGAGTTGAGGCCCAGAGTACGGCTTTCAGTAAAAACATATTTGTGAATAATTTGTGTCTGAATTAGAAAATTTTCACAATTAGAAAGTCCGTGTTTCACTGTGTAACACTGTTTATCCAAACCTTAGAAATTTTGCAGATATCCAGACTACTATTTTCTGCTGTTTGCTGTAAGAAAGTGCACTGGACATATCTGTCTACATTCAAGTTTTTCAAAATAACTATGTCCTCTGAATTTATTTTTTGAAAACTAAATGGTGTAGGCTTGCCGCAGATGTATGTCTCTGCTGATGCAATTTAATCTATTACAGTCCAACTCATCCTCACAGAATAAGCTGAGTTGGAAAGGACCCACAAGGATCATCAAGTCCAACTCCTAGCCCTGCACAGGACCCTCCCCAAGAGTCACACCATGCGCCTGAGAGTATTGTCCAAACACGTCTTGAATTCTGCCAGAGTTGGGGTTGTGACCACTTCCCTGTGGAGCCTCTTCCAGCATCCAACCACCCGCTGGGTGAAGAACCTTTTCCTGTTATCCAACCTAAACCTCCCCTGACACAACTTCAGGCCATTCCCTCGGGTCCAGTTACAAAGAAATCAGTGCCTTCCCCTCCTCTTCCTCTCACGAGGAAGTTATAAACTGTGATGACGTCTCCCTTCAGTCTCCTTCCAGCTTTAACACACCAAGTGATCTCAGCTGCTTCTCATATGACTTCCCCTCAAGGTCCTTGACCATCTTTGTTGTCCGTCTTTGGACACTCTTTAATAGCTTAATATAGTCCAAGGGTTGGACTTGATGATCTCAGAGGGATTTCCAACCCGTCTGATTCTATGATTCTGTGATATATTTCCTATATTGCAGTGCCCAATACTGCACACAATATTTAAGGTGAGGTTGCACCAGTGCTGCAGAAGCTGGTGATATTTTGCCTAATGATGTGTTTATCCAGCTGTGTGCTGGACATCGTTACATTGAACCAGTATCTCTAATTTTTGCAGCACATGCCTGACTTTTTCTCAGACATTATCGCTCTTGATATTTTTGTATCAACTGATTAAAAGGTGAATAGTACATATTCAGCATATACAAAATATATATTAAGAGATTCACTTTTTAACACACTGTGGGGCTTGACATGCATTTTATTTAATCAAAATCCCTAATCAATATTCTTTTAACATTTTTTCAGTAATTCATTAGTATTATTTCCTTCATTTTGTTCCTTGTATTTGTGGAAGCATCAGTTGCTAGCCAGTAGATCAAACACGAATGGAATCTTTTCTAGTTGCTGTGTATTTGATAAAGATTATATCCTTAAAAAAAAAATAAATTTTAATTAAAAAAAATTATGCAAATACTCTATTAAACCCCCCCTTATATTATTGCAAATATCATTATTAGTTAACATCTTACATGAAGGGTCATCACCCTCACAATAATGAGATTCCACTGCAATTTTTGGTCTCTAAGATATTAAAAACAGCCATCAAGATTTGAGTCCCATAGATAGATACTGTATAAATACATTAATTGGGATTCCACTTAGCTAAATTTAAAAGTTACAAACTTATTTTAAATTACTATCAGAGGAGACACATTCAGATGAATTATCATTCATTGCCTCTCTCTTAGTAACCTATTTTATGCAACATAATTTTACATATCAAAAGTAGAAGGTAGACTTATGGTTTTTAGAAGAAACACTCAATAGGAAAGATAATTGGAACAGGAAATTTTAGCTCCTCAACCCATGATTGGGACAGTAACACAGTATCTCACACACATTCTACTGAAGTCTCAGAATATATTTTTTGTTGCACAGAAGAAATTAGGAAGGGGGCACAACACTGTTCATTTAAATCTGCTTTGTAAGGAACAACTCATGGTAAAATTGAAAATAAATAGCCTTTGAAAGCAACCAAAAAACCAGCACAACTTGCTTTAAAGATGGGGAGAATGCATAATTTTTTTACATAATGTGGAAACAAAAGTGTAGGAAAAAAGAATAGCTACAAAGGAATAGCATAAATTTGTAGGCTTCAAATAAGAACGGGTAAAGAACAATATCAGCAGAAAGACGAAAGGAGTTTAAAAAGTAAAGCTAAAAACTGTACTTCACTTTACTTAATAGCCATTACATTTACACAGGATAATAAACCACAATATTTTGTCTCAAGGGCAGAGAGAAGGCTGATGGACTCAATATTTTATTAGCCTCAGCCTTCCCAAAAAATAGTTCATTACCAAACTCTAATTAAAAGAACTTTAATGAGGGGCTAGGATCACAGGCCAGAATAAAGAGAAAATGTATTATATACAATACAGACTCTGAATGTATGCAAGAAGGGAAAGTAGAATGAGGTTCCCTTTGATGAAGTCCACAAAAGAATAGTGATTATCTGAAGATTAATCCATAGGACGTTAAACAATAGTGAGCATTTGAATAACATTTCTTCAATCATTTTGCAGTAAAGATTTAAGTAATTATAGCTAATCAAAACCAAAATATGAGATAATGTTGATGGAAAAGAAATTATATTACAGAGATGTATGCATGAGGGAAACGGGCAATTCATTTGATCCCTTATCAGTTGCTGAGGTCCCAGCTAAATGACCACATCTAACTTAAGAAAAAGTGAAATCTACTGTAGAGAATCCAGGATAGAGCAAACAACTGATATGAGGTTTCTAGATGTAAATCTCACTGCAGGTAAAACTATGCCTCTGAGAAAAGATAAAAAAAGACATGCCCTAATTTTATGCACACAGGAATGAGCTCTAATCTAATTGTTACCACAGAGTAAAGCTATAATTGGGAAGATTATTGCTAGTTTGAACAAAGGTCTGCTCGATGTCATTGATAGTAAAGAATGGTGGGGAAAAAAACATAAACAGTTATTTTGTTAATATATAAAACTGTGGTATACCTTGTCTGCAGCTTGGGGTTACCCCAACCCAGGTGCAGAACTTTGCACTTGGCCTTGTTGAACTTCATGAGGTTTGCACAAGCCCAACCCTCCAGCTCATCAAGGTCCCTCCAGCTCATCGAGGTCCCTCTTCCCTCCAGTGTCTGGACTGCACCACCCAGCTTGGTGTTTTCAGCCCTGCTGAGGGTGCACTCATTGCCACTGTCCATATCACCAACAAAGATGTTAAAGAGCACTGGCTGTTTTGAATGATACAAGTTCCAAAGGGTTTGAAAAGTGGTTAGATCCATGAAGGGAGAGTCTAATGAAAAGTGTATTCAAAGACATCATCAGTTTAAAGTTCAGCCATTGCTTAAAGCTAGGATGATTTTCTAGAGAAGTGTCCCTATGCACCTGTCTTCTCTTCAGATTCCCCTCTGATGCAGTAGGGTAATTCTGGGATAAATAAGATCTGCCAGGAAAAATAGAAAGTCCTTAGATTTTTTAGTCTAGAAAAATCAGACTAAGTGAAAGCTCATATAAATTTCAATGCTGTATGAAATTGTTTAGAAGGAACAATGATAAATTTTTTCAATAACTTTTGAAGCAAAGGAAAATAATTTCCTAGCTTTCACTAATATAATTTACTATTATCAATTATTATGAAAAATATTCTGGCTACATAGATAGCAAAGCACTGGAACAGTCTTTCTGATGAGATTGTATATTTGTTATATATAGAGTATAATTGGTCTTTCTTCCTGGCCAGAAACTGATTAGATGATTCTTTCAGCTTCATTTCTATTTTATTACTAAAATTTCCATAAGAATAGATGAAAAATTAAAGATGTATTTCAATAAAAGGTGCACCCTTAAAAAAATTACAGAGGTAATTAAATTAATTAGTTACAGGTTTGAGACAACACATCTGGGTTGCTTCATTCTTTCAAAGAAAGTGATGAACAGAACTGAAGGTTTTATAATGTTCAGGCACTTTTTTATCATTTAAAATCTATTAGAAAGAAAGAGGAAAGAAGCCTGAGTGATGGAAAATTAGACATGAGCCTCAGCGGATGAATTTTAGCAGGTCACCTCTTGAATAAAGGGAGAGTGAGCCCATACATAAACTATGGCATAATCTTGTATAAAGTCAGTTTTGATGACAAATAAATCATACTTCAGACTCCAGGGCAACCTAGGCAGTGCTTTTCAGTTGAAAAGAAAACAACACCAAAAAAATTAAATGAGGAACCATTTTTGGAATTAGTCAAATCTAAACTTTTAATGAGAAAAAATAAATACCAATTTTGTTCATAAAGATGCTAAGTGTGAAATCTTTTTTTTTTTTTTTTTAATAAAGCTTTAAAATAGGATGCAATATGAGGTCCCTCTGGAAAAAAAGGATTGTTTTCTTTTTAGAGTGGGAATAGATAAATTTCAACAACTTCCTCCTGTCATCAGAATATTATAATAAGTTTTGTCAGTTAACTGAATCCCTCTTCATTTACCCTCTTCATCTCACTTTGCCTTCTCTCTATGAGGTGGGAGGAGGGATAAACATCTGACTTCCTCTGGTGACTGCAGCTGCAGCAAACTAGTGAAGCATGATATGTTACATCACTATTTTTACTCTTTTTAGCCTTGGATAACTGTTTTCAGATAGTATGGAGTGCGAAGGGTAAAAATGTTTGAAAATAACTTTTTAAAAAAAGTTCATTGTCTTTCTTATAATGACTGTGTTGGTCTTAGAGTTTCCAAACCACTAACTTGAAAGTAAGAAATGATGTGAGCTAAAACACATACATACACAAAAAGATAACAGAGCAGATTAACATACACAAAAAGATAACAGAGCAGATTAACACACACACCAGTGAAATCTAGGTCAGGCTTTAATAACCTTCAAATTGCAGCTGAGACAATGCTAGTGAGAGTGTAAGCTAGTCAACCATGAGAGATGCATTCATGAAACCCAACTAATTTAGGTTTTTTAGAAGAAAATTCATTAGAAAATACCTATGTTTATGTGATTTTTTTCCCTGTACAAATATAATTGTAGGATTGCTAGAAAACTCACCACAAATAATTAACAGTGGATCTCTAGCAGCAGTGTTTTTAAATACTAAAATAATCAATTAAGAAGACCTAAGGTATGTATTTTTTCCTGCACAGAGTTTTTACCAAAAGATGGGGAAATAAGGAAGGAAAGGAAGGAAGGTAATTGCTTTCCTTCTAAAAAGGAATTAAAAGAAGACTTCTAGTAAATTGGGAGTTCAAGAGTATTTTTCTAAAACTACTGCTGAGTAAAATTTCCTGTAGAAAACAGTAATTTAAAAAAAGAAAAGTTTTGGTTAACTAATTTCAATACATTTTAGTCATCCTTTCTTTATCCCATGAAGACAATATTTTCTGGGAAATATATATAAATATGTATAAAATACTCACAAACACAGAACATAAAATGTAGCATTGAGCGGCACCGAGTTTGTTATGGGAGGAGAACTGCCTTTATAACCTGTGGTTTACACAGTTCAGTCTTGTGAAATTTGTTGGAAAAAGACATAGAAAGATGATGACTAATCTTCTCTATGCTGATGCCTTGTATAAAAATATTCAACAAATATAGTACCTGATAAGAAGTTAACATTGCTTTGAACAGTAATTATTTAAACACAGGCCCCTGAGCTTTATGCGGGCATAGCCTCCCCCCAACCCATCCCGCCACAAGATTTCTCCTTCATATTTCATACCCTAGTGGACTGTGCCCATCCCTCACACCTGATACTGTTTATAAAGATTTCACAGAATTGTTCATCCTCATAGGATACCGTGGCTGTTCCACAAAGCTCTGCTTATGGGATGTTGGGAATGCTACCTGCTGTAGCTGACCCTGTCTGGGGAGGGAAGCTGGACTACATAATCCCTAGAGGTCACTTCTAACCTTCCCCATAATTATGATTCTGTGAGATCATGAATGGGCTCAGAGGAGATTTAATAAAAATAAATATTTATGAAAAACTAATCTATATTTGAAAAATCTTTTGAAAAAAAACATTTTAAAAAATGCCACAATCTCTGCTTCCCTTATAGACTAGACAGAAGACATGCTGTTTTTCTAACCATATTCTCTCTTCTTCTCCCCTAGGAATTCTAGAAAAAGAAAATTATACAAAACAAAAGCAAAAAAAATTTCCGTTGTTCAAAATGGATTAAAGCCTCATTAAGCAGCAAGCAGGACTGATGTTTTCAGGCAGTATGATTTATGATTTTTTTTTTTTTTGTGCTGTTCACCAACAAACAAGAGAACAGCTCTGGAACTAATCCCTGTGGGGGAAAAGTGTACACAGAATGAGTATAATTTTAAAACTCCAAGGCCACATTTAACAATAAAACTATGCAAAATATTAGTTAATTTTCATTGCATCTTATTTTAAATAGTATTGTGTAATTATTCTTTCTTACTGAAGTATGTGTGTTCTGTCCAAAATTATCTTTGCTAGTTTTTTATGATTTCCCAGACTGATAAATGTGAAAGGAAAGAGTTTCCCAACAATTGTTACCAAAACTAGTGATTTCACAAAAAACGCTGGGTATCACAGACAGGAATCTGCACCAGATGGTGCCAGCACTGTCTGTGAATTGATAAAGTAATTATAGGTCTTTAAATATTTTTATGAATTTTATATAGAAGGTGTTCTTATGTCATTATAGAACAACTTTAAAATCCAAATATTGTCCTCAGCCTCTCTCCTGAGAGATGTAATGCTAAATGAAGACAGTATGAAAGGAGTACCTATCTTCATTTTAAAACAATGAAAATACCACCTACTGTACAAGGAATCAATACTGTGTATTTTATTAGAAATAACTCCCACGTGTGCATATGCAGTATTTACTTTAACGTGAGCGCTACAACGATCTTCTGTTAGTGTGAACATAAGCAAGTTGTATTCTCTTTTGGAAGGCTAATCAAATAAATGGCTATGAAGGGGATATTTGTTGTTCAGATTCTAATTTATCTGGGCATTGGTATAGAAAAATTCTGCTTAAAAAAAAAAAATCCCCGAAGTTACCTTTAATTCTGATTTTTCTGACAGCTCTGATATTCTTTACCAGAACTATGGTACTCATGTTTTATAAGTCAAAATTAAATACAAAAATTATAGCATTGCTATAATCTCAAGCAATACTTATCTAGTTATTTGAAAAAGGTCTAAAAAACTGGTGACATAATCATCTCATTCTACCTTTAGCAATTAAAGTGGATCTACAATATTTCTGAGAGATAACTGTCTATGCTCTTTCTTAAAAAAAAACTCTTAAGTATTCCATTTATGGGAAGGTTTAACTTTTTCGTATAAACAGCTACCTTGAAAGATTGTGTGAGGTTGGAACCAGGTTTAACAGGTAACTGAAAGAGTAATTACAAAGTAATTACTAGATAGCTGCTAAATGTTATACAAGCAAACACTGTTTGAATTCTGTACTTTAAAGTCAGGATTTTTTTTTTTAATGCTGCAATAATAAACAGAACATTTGTGCAGCATTTAACAGACATACGTTTCTGTGAAGTAGAAGAATGTACCTTAAATTAATACAAAGATTTTGTATTTTCCATATGTAAAAAGTCATGATTATGTCTAATTAGGCATGCAATCATACTTTTAAATTATAACAGGTGATACCTAAGAGCAAGAGAATAGCTGTGTATTTTAATAACAGTCTGGAGAGAACTGCATGAGCCAGAGGCACTGGCATCTATTTAAATATGCTATGCCATTTTCAACGTAATTAGTTATCTAATTGCAACCAAAAACTTAGTCAATGCATTAGTACATGCAATTAAATAGTTTGTCTAAAAGCATTTCATTTGTAGTACTTTATTCTTAATTTCTTTCCTTTGTCACACTACCAGAGAACAGACTTGATTTTCAAAACCAACACAGCCAAACACATAAAATTAAAAAGAGCATTACGTGCCAGAAAGCATTATAGGGTAATATACCATTAGTGCTGTCTAGAATTCCAGAAACACACTTCTTTCTTTTCATGAAACTCTTTTAACTATTTCAATATATACCTTCATTTTATCTTCTTTCTAAAGCTAATTGTTAAAAGGCTCTTTAGGCTTTCTATATAAGCAGAGCATCAATTACAAAGGTAAGATTTCCATTGTAAACTTTATATAACCAGGGAATTGTGACCAAATAAAGCCCTTATTTATTGATATTTCTAATTTGTACTATGCAGATCAGGAATTAGTATGACCGTTTTTCTATCATTATGTATAAGAGGTATAGAAGTTTCACTGGATGCAAATCAGCATACAGGCATACAAAGAAACAAGGAGATCATCATAATAAAGAAAAAAAGAACTGAAGAATTTTCTGTAAAGTTGCAAATGTCATAAATATTATCACAAACAGTTAAGTGAAAGATTTACAGAGGGCTTTTTTTTTTTTTTTTTTTTGTGGGAAACACCAAAGAAATTAGACAGTATTTGCTTGAAGCACTAAAATAGTGGTCCGAGACAGCTCCTTCTCAAGCTGAGAAGAGGCAGAAGTCAAGTTCAGTGTACTTCAAGACAATCCAGAAAATAATACAAAGTGGAAATCAAATGAAGAACTGAGTCTCAAGAACAATGATTTGCAACATGATCTATGGGTGGACCCAAAAAAACAGAGCGTAAGATAGAGATAAATCTATGAGTAAAAGTCCGAAGTCCCCTAATACTCGCCCCCATCCCAAATTATGTATTACATTTGTAAAGACTTGGGAAGTCAGTTAAAATACTCAGGTCTATAGATACTCAGCCTTCACTAGGAGTTTACTTCTGAAAAGACACACACATTTTCAAGCTATTATATTCTTTATGATGAGAGCCTAGAAGTCATAACTGCAGCCCCATATGAGGACTGAAAAAATCATGCAGTGGATTTTGGCATGGTGCCCCAGGTGAGCTGAAACACAAGCAGAGACAGCATGACACACATTGAGAAAAGAATCAAGACCAGCCTGAATACAGTGCAAAGTGTGCTGGAATAGACATCGAATTGGGAGTTTCTGACTGCACATCCACAAGCAAGGGTCAGGGAAGAAGTGCAAGATTATCTTTTGGACAGTTGGAAGCAGAGCTGGAGTAGAGATAATTCTGTTTTACAGTTGTGTTTAGGATTTCTCCTAAGGTAAACTTAATTACAGTGACAGCATAATGTGTAGCCAGAACCCTAGATAAGTTCAAGAAAATAATTTATGCAGAGGATAGGGTCACAACTTCAACCTGATTCAGTGATGGGGGAAAAAATACAACCAAAAAAATCAGAAAATCCTTGGATTTTATACTAGACATAAGCTTTGAACTCAAGGAAAAAATAAGCTGTAGGAGATATATCAAGGAAGAATTAAAAATTCAGACTTAAATAAAAGAGGATGAATAAAAATTCATGAAAGAGCACAGAGGACAGAGATGAAATCAACTGGTGGGAGTGAATAGCTGCTAGAAGGTACTAACAGCACAAAAGAAAAGATGCTACCATGATGCAAATGCATGCTCAATCAGGCCTTCTGTTCAAGGTACAACGTGCCCTTTTCCATTAACACTGTTACTTAATAAAATGACTATTGACCAAAAGGAATTTTCCTGGGGTTCCTCCTCCAACAACATTCAGGACAAAGGAAATAAAAGGGCAGCGCTCGAAGAAACAATTGGCATGCAAAATCTCTAGGGAAACAGAAGGAAAGTAAGAAAGAAGCATTTCAGAAAATACTCTAATGGCTTAATTTTTTCTCTTCTCTCTCGTCCCTGGAGAAGTGCTTTTCATATATGCATGTAAAAGCACTGACAGTTTTCTAAATAGCTGTTCTCCCTCCTCCTCCCAGGTAGTAAGAGAAAATAAAACTTAATGTCTGCAGCAGACTTAAATTCCACTCTGTCTCATCATTTTGGTTGCAGTAGTTGCTGCATCTTTATCTTCAGTGAGGCTAGGCTGCTTTTGCACTCTTCTTAAAATGTCAGTGATGGCAGTAGAGAACCATTGGTACCACTAGGTAATTGTGAACACAATTTTTATATATAAAAAATTATATATATATATAATTCCATATATACAAAAGCACATCTACTAATACTGCATATTATATATTTTATACTTATACTCTGAATATACACTCAATATATATGTCTGTGTACATGCTTATTCTTTTATACAACAAAATCTCCATTTGTTTTGAGGACAAAACAAATTTTGAGGACAAAACAAAGAGGGAAAATTGGAGTTTAACTTTGCAACATACTTTCTAAGTTTATATCTATACCCTCTTCAAATTATTATCTCTGCATTGCCAGTTGCAATCACTGAAAACTGATGAAAATTTCTTTAAAAACACGTCATTTTTAAAGGCTTTGATTGTGGAAAGAAATTACTTTATACTTGAGCCTTCTGTTTTCATTCTATTACCTTGCTATGGGAGCTTATTTTAAGTTCTGGGCTTCTAACTAGATCTTTAGTATATTAAAATTCAGACATTCAGCCTGTTGTATAGCTGTAGGTCTCAGGGATACTTCCTTGCACCCCTGACCCATCCTAGTCCTATGCTGGTACAAGGCCCTACAGTAAATCCTATTTTCTCCTTCTCTTGTTCCCTTGGGAAGGAAAAACAAGCGTACAGAGGCTATAAGGAAGACACAGCATGAGCTACATAGAAAGACAAGAGGTACATTATAGAATACACATGCTGTGTAGATTAGACACCATTGCTTTCCCAACTCTATACATATTATATACATATATACAGAGTTCTGATGATTTTAATGAAGTCATGAGTTTCCTTCTATCGAAGAAATTTTAGGTCAAGTAATTTGAAAGTACAATCACAAGCAAAACATACACCTTTGTTTTCTCACCACAAAATAACACAGGATGGAATCAGTTCCTCTGTACTAAGTATCTGTGCTATGGACATTCACACTTAATCAAACAAAGTCTAAGGAAATTTAACCTTCTCTTCAAAAGTTAGTTTAACTTGGTATTAAAGTCTTCTAGTGGCAGAAATACCACAAATTTCCTGCATAAAAAATATGTAGTACATAGCAATCCTGCAGTTATCAACATATTCATGATATTTAGTACATAGATCTTAACAGTTTAATCCAATCAGTTATTCTAATTTTGTATGTTTTCTAAAGTTAATCATATCAATCATGTTGCAAACTTTTACGTGTCAAAATTTGTTATCAGGTCTCCTCTGTGAATCTCACATTTTCTAAATGTTCCCATTCCTTCAGTATTCCCTCATCTATCCACACTGTGTGCATCTTTTAGCTGTACTCAAAAATCAACTCGCAGTTGCGGCTGAGGCTTCTCCATTTCCATACTGAATAGAATAATTATCTACTATGTCCTAAAATTATGTTTCTTTTGAATAATTAATTTTTGTTTCTGTAAAACTAGCATATTTCTGCTTGCTATTCACTTTATGCTGCACAAATTCACCCCATTCTAATCTTGTTTTTAACAACTCCTGGCCAGTTATCTCATACCTTGCAATTTTCAAGGCAAATAGGATGACAAGAATGATGCTTTGTGAAGTAAAAATCACATGACAAACTACCTTATCACCTCTGTCATACTGCCTATATTGATGCAACTGGAAAGACACGGTCTACTATGGATTTTCACTTCTTTAAGAGAAGCTGAATTTTTGACTGGGTATTTTTTTTATTGAAGTTCCTTGGAAAAAAAGCTTGCTCTATTCCATGCTGCAGACTGCAGAAAAGAATATATATTCCCACTTTTTATATTGGCAGATACTATTATACTTTGCTTTGAATACCAGCACACTGGAATTATACTGAATATAGCATCTCCCGTTCCAAGAGGATTACTGATAACAGGTACTCACTGCATGGGAAAAAAGCTCCACCTTACACTGATACAGAGCTATATAGTCATCATCTTACTGACAAGAAGTCCCATAGTTTGGAGATCAAACCTACTTAATGTTTACAGTGCAAAATCTTACATCTGGATATTTCATTTAGACAATAGTTCGAAATGAAGGGAAACAAACATAACTACTTAAAATGTACTTTCCTCAGGCTAGAAACTCTAGAACTCTCAGGTTTAATTTAATTTTGTGAAGTTTCAGTGTAATAAAATAGACAAGTTATGTAAAAAATTACTTAACTTGAATATAATATCAGGGAAGAGCCACTGATCTGTTTGGAGATTTGCAATTTTTTCAGGTTTTCTTTTTTCAAGATTCCTACTCCAAATTTTTTTAAAGCAGGGGCCACAGAAAATGGAAGAAATCAACAGACAAGCTATAATGTATTTACACCTATATTAACTGTATATTACACAATCAGTAATGTATAGAAATCTTGAAACTACTGTTTCTTAATACCTATGTAAATCAAAGTATGTTTTCAAGACTCGAGAGAAAATTTGCTATTGCTTCCACTACAGGCATTGCCCAGAAGTTGTTTAACAGTGGTTGTGGAGATGTTCCATACTGTGACAGATCTCCAGAGCCTCTTTCAGAGATGTGCAAAACCAAAATGACATCTTCACCTATCATTTTTAGTGACTTGTGGAAATTTGTCAGGTTTTCAGGTCCTCATACTGTCATCGTTGTTGAGCTTTTCCATTTTCACAAGGACAAAATGACAAGTCCTGTTCCTGGAAGCAGAGATGAAACTGTGGTTGCAATAGGACTCAGACAACAACATAGTTTTTTCACTTACCCTTTAGTGACTGGATGTAGTAAAGGAAGAATTAAATACTTCTTTGCTGAAATGGGGAGAAGCTGTCTCCTGCAAAACTAGACAGCTTATTTCCTTTCAATAACTTTTTAGGTCAGACTACTTGTTATAATGTTATGGTCAGGTGATTAGAAATTCACTGAAGGTTTTTAATTAATTAATTAAATAATTAAATAAATCACAGAACATTCTGAGTTGGAAGGGACCCACAGGGATTATGGGGTCCAACTCCTAAGTGAATGGCCCATGCAGGGGATCGAACTCGTGACCTTGGCATTATTAGCACCAAACTTTAAACGAGTTAATCTTGGGGTCATGTGTTCATTAAAAATCACTGTGACTGTGAACTATCAAAAAAGCTTGGAGAAAATTACAAAACACAATGTTATTTATTTCCTATCACCCAGTGTTCTCAGGAATTCTCATTAGCTTTAATGCACATTAAATATTGCAAAATATTTCCTGGTATATATATTTGGCCTTCTATAATTTTTGTTGATGGCTTCCTTTCTTCTTTTTGACAATCTCAATGTCTAGGTTGCAGCACAGCCAGACAGAGTTTCATGAGAAAGCAGTTCCTAACAGGATTTTCTGTGTCTGAAATCACCTAGTTTTAAATTTTGCAGGGCCTTGATCTGCTGTAACAAATAATATGATACTAATGGGATTTTGATATTATGCTGATGTGCATATGGCTTGGAGACTCATGTAGTCAAGATCCACAGAAACTTTTAAAACAACATTAAAAGTAACAAATGGGAATTTGATCAGAAATTGAGATTCATTTTATTTTAAATATCCTAAGATGAGTATAATCAGAACACCGCTGAGACAAAGCGGTGACATATTTGTGTGAAACTGGAACTCCATTCTCTTTTGCAAACAGTTCCAAGATTTCTTTCGTGAAGCTCCTATTTGAATCACAGATTTTAGTTTGAAATTTGAGATTCATGCTGTATTGTATCTTCCATTGGGGACTACAAACTCCATTTGGTAATAAGATCTTTAGCCCTAACTTAATTACAGTATCTGAAAAGCTGACAGGGAATAAACATGACTAATGATTCTGATTTTCTCTCATCTGCTCACCTATCCAGCAATCTCTCTGCACAGAACCTTGCAGGGTGATCACAATTGATGATGTTTATATGTCTGACATTAGAAATAACTGTTGTAGCAAATCACACTTGTATCCGTGCACTACTTTAAAATTGAGGTAAAAGATGAAAATAAAATAACTATGTTCAATTTAATCTGAATTTAAGGGGTAATTTCTGGCAAATTTCTCATTTTCAGAATAAGTGAAACATTTCATTCTATCTGCAGATCTACAGGGATGCAAATCTGTTTTCAGAGACGTCCTGTTCATGACATATTTTAGCAAATAAAGTCCAACAAGAGGGAAA
The DNA here is from genome assembly GCA_038380795.1 of Pyrocephalus nanus. Lineage (NCBI taxonomy): Eukaryota > Metazoa > Chordata > Aves > Passeriformes > Tyrannidae > Pyrocephalus > Pyrocephalus nanus. The sequence goes on from CM076262.1 coordinate 374,987, forward strand.
GCAACTTAATTTGTTTTCAAATTTGCATTTATTGCCAGCTGCTGTCACTATCAGATGGAGAGTTTCAGGTGCTTGAGAACACCACCTTAGCAATCTTTCTTTGTTTTAAGAGACATGAATTTTATTCCTCCAATCTGCTTCTATTTAATATAAGCAGAATTTGTCTCCAGTGAGTAACGGCTGGTTTGAATTTCTCATAATTAAAGACAGTGTGTTTTAGCACATATATATTTAATTTATATTTAGACTGAAAGTTTCAGTTGCTTGGGAAGTGACAACACATAAACAAGATTTGAAAAGATAAATCATGATTCATTTCAATCTATTTTTCAGCTCTCTTCTCAACAGATCTCTCTTATACCTCTTGATTTCTAACAAATTTGGCAGGCCTTTTTCTCATTCATGTATAAATCATATAAATGTATTCAAAAATGCATTTATATGTACATATATGCACACGTATATATATGTGTATTCAAACTGAAAATACAGGTACCTTATATGAAATATTTGGAAGGACTTATGAATTTAGACTTATAAATTAATATAGGCTGTCACAGTAATACAGTACCATACAAATTTCTTCTTCAGAATAAAGCAGCTGTCCCAGCAACCACATGCTAAATAATGACTATAAGACAATTACACTGGAAGCTTGTCACACACCTGAATATCAGGGAAGCTCTTCTATTATTGATCATCCTTCAAATATCAACCAGTGAAGATACTTGTGAGACAAAGAATGGCTCAAATACAAACAGTTTGCATTCATTGCTGTTAAAGGTGTACTACTTACACTCCAAAGATGCACACTATCCCTAAGCTAACTTCATGTACATGTAAGAAAATTCAGAGAACAATTTTCATACAGTAAATGGGGCAAAGATTTAAGCCCAAAAATTTGCTGGATGTTTGCCAAAACTTCATCATGATATTTTTAATTGCTTTTCATGAACCATCCAATTTGTTATGAAGAGTGACTCGTGTGCCTACACATAAGAGACTGGTGCTATTTTAGGTAGTCTGATGAGCCATCCTCATGACAAGGGCAGCTATAAAACAATATTCATGAGAATTGTGTCTTTCTGAAACTATACTTTATAAGACCAGACACGATAACTAGGACATCTAAAATGCCATTGGACGGGTATGTTTAAAGCAACTGAATCCCACCTATTAAACTTGTGAAATTTAGAGTTTTCCTTTGGAAATTAATGGTTGTACAGAAAGACTTTTTTAATTCATCACTCAACTTTCAACAATTAAAGACCTTTGATGGAACAGTTTCAGATATAAATTACGTTATCTTCTTTCAGCACTGAATATACAACATGGAAAATACAGCAGAAAAGACACCTAAAGAAGTAAGCACTAAGAGAAGAAGAAAAAAAAAATCCTTCATCAACATATTATAACCTTTTGCCCTTTTCCTGGCAGCAAGTCAGCATCCAAAAAGCAGTTAAAAGGTGAAACTTGACAGAAAAAATCTTAAATTCTGGTAAAAGACAACTCTGGACCAAAAAGTAGATGTCCAATGTACCTTGGCATGTTCAAAATGATTTTCACATGCTTGTGTATGAAGAGATAGTGTAAAGAGATCTTGGAAATATTTCCAAAAGACTCTTCAATATCTAGTTTTTGCATCAAAGGATACACAGGAACAGAACACAATTACCTATGTAGAGGGTCTTACAGACTGACTTGAGCACTGATACAAAGATATATAGAGAATACCTGGGCATGGAGTTGAGGAGAGGGAGGGGAGAATAGAAACATAATTTCCTATCACATTGCCTAAAAATTAAAAGAAAAGAAGGAGGGTTATAGGATGAGTTGCACTGCACTGCACTGCACTGCACTACATTAGCTGATTAAATTTGATGCAGATATTTCTACTGCAAATAGTTAGTTCTGTCCAGAGAGAATTTTAAAGACTTTAGATTAAACAAGTCTCAAATTACCTATGAAATGGTCTGAATTTTCTTGTTTTTAGTCATCATAAAAATTGCAAACATTATCCTCAGAGAAATGAAAGGTGCAGATGTAGTCCTATGCTTTAAGGTTTGTAACATTAGGGGCTTTCCCTTTACAGCTCTATAACATTTTACTTACAGCACCAAAGTACGCTTCAGACTTTGTAGTCACCCGCTGACATACCTCAAGGCTGCTGTAGCAATACTTTTACATTGTACTCCCAAATGGTCTCGTCCTCACAGCCTTGTGTCTTCAAATTGCAAGACTTGGTGCTGAATTTTTCTTGGGAATAGATTATGATAGATTTTTTAAGTCATCCTTTCTCCTCCCTACCTTCTTTTACCTCTCACTTTCTAGCTTTTCATTTATAACTTTATGGTCAGGAATATGTAGAGCTTAGCAGATAATATAAGTAGAAAATTATTATTTAAATAACCCAGAAAAAAACCTTTCAGGAATACACATGCAAAGAACTTCACAATCAGTTAAATGAGTGTAGCATCTGTACCTGATCAATGTGCTGCAGTCAACAACATCAGCACTAATGTGTAAGGGAAACCAGCTGGGATACCGAGATCCTGCTTTAACCACATAATCATGGTGGGAAGTGTTCAGAGGGAATATCTGTGGTGCTAGAGAAAATGATGGGAAGAAGAATCTTGCCTGGTGATAATCTCTTCCTTTCCAGATAGCCGTGCATGAGTATAGTTTTCTCTTTTTGTGTCTCACACTCTCTATTATTATTATTATTTTTTATATTTTCTTTTCAGTCGAAGTTCTTTTTCATTAAGGGTGTATGTACCATCAGTTAGGGAGCTCCCATGTAAGCCTGTTTGCTCAGCCTTTGAGCAATACAGAGAATATTCCAGATTTTGAGAAACCTTCTACAAAACTCAGTAGACTTTTATGTATCACTTCTGGTATATCTGCTTTTTTTGCCCATGTTTTGATAATCTTAAGCATGAATAGTGAGGAAAAGAGTAAGTTCTAACTGTGAAAGAGTTTAAGTCTATGTAGCCCAGAAAGATGGAAAGAAATTATGAAAAATTCATTATTAACTATACTTGTATAATTCTCTTAGAAAAAAAAATGAGTATTTGAATTGACAGAGGGAAACAGTTTGGTTAAAAAGTCCTCAGGCATTTATTACTGCTTCAAAAATTGACATAAATTTTCATATTCTATGTAGTAGAGATCCCAAAGGAACATATATAAAGCTAATCAAACTGTAGCTGTTCAAACATCATCAATATTTCTCAGCAGAAGACGACAAAAATTAGGGATGTCTCCATAATCTAGGTGGAAACTAAAGCTTCCTTTAAAGAAATACAGCAACTCAACTAAAGAATTAACATCCTAAAAGGTTTATCACATCTTTCAAATAATTAAAAATGTTTAAGATTTTTTAGATAGTTTGATGAAATATAGAATCACAAACACTGCAGCCAAAAATCAGCAAGTGCTTCAACAAACTGTCTAAATCGTACAATGTAAAAACACAGAGTTGAATATTGTCTTCATATGGAAGGAAATGTAGCAGTTCACTAACTCCTTTAATTGCCTTCCATATATATATATATATATATATAACAAAACTGAGTCCTTTTCTATCCCATGTGACAGAGCTCTCGGTAGAGATCAGCAAACACTTCTTATTAACCTCTGTCTCCTAAGCAAAGAAACTAGAATTAACATCAGTTGAACAAAACTTACTGAAATTAAAAATATCCTGTTGCCTAAAGATTCCTTATGTCATTTTTGCCCTTTCCATAAATTTGACTCAGAGTTAATTGTGCTGAAATAAACATTAGCATAATGCCTAAGGATTCAATTTTTTACCTGGCTATGGAGTGTTGGCAGCATAGACACTGAATCTAAACTGTAGAATAATTCATTAGGAAATATGCAATAGCTGTGGCAAGATTTACTACAAATATGCTTGAAGTGTTTTTAAAAATTAATATTATGCTGCTATGCTTGGCTTAATTAGCTTTCTTCTTCATTTACAAAGCATATCGGTCTGGTTAATGAACTCAGTCTCTATTCCCCATTCTTGAAAAGCTGTTTAATTAAAGTTTTAACTGCTGCATAAGTTTTAGAAACAGTAGAATGACTTTTATTATTATAAACCGAAATCCTTATTTTAAATATGATCATACCTACATATACTATATCAGAAATATAACAAGACACATTCCATAATACTCCTGAATACACACACAACACTGCTACTTATAATTAATTATATGTGCCATCTATTTCCATTGTGCTGCATGTTGGCAATTTTGGTGGTTTTGCACAGAAAGTTGCACAAGCAGTCAGGCTGTGATTAATTTAGCCAATCAGTAAGTCAGTTCCTTGAAATTCATTAAAGGTCACCTTTTCTTTTTGGTTCATGCCTATTTTTAATCTGTTCATTGATTCCCTCATTCATTATTCTATTCTATGTCTTTTAGAGGTCCATCACTTATTCAACTCCTACCTCTGCTATTAGGTGACTATAGTTTTCAATTATAGCAAATCCTATCACAATATTTTTCAGCATTTACCACTTCCTCCCATTCAGGCTATAATAAATGATTAAATATTAATTTAATTATGCTATATATATATAAAATAGAAACCTAGTCATTAGAAATGCTATCTGGGTAAACCCAAAGTTCTAGAAATGCATGACATATGGTTTATCATAGCCGGTTTTTTTGGCTTCATATTAAAACCCTTGTGGCATAATGGTCAGTGAGAAGAAATTATTTGTGCAATCACTGCCAACAGACTACAGTAAAGCAGAAAATATTTTTGGCCTACCTATGCAGAAATGCTGGAGACCCCACTTAATGACTTGTTACCCATTATACCGAAAATACACTACAGTTTCATCACACAATTTACTCCACAGAAGCAGAATGTTAACAATAGTCAGTTCTAAAATAATGAAAAAAGATAATAGTAATTTTCCATCCTATTCTCATTTGAATCTCATAACCACTGGGGTGATCAATTTCAAAACCTTATTAGTTCTGCTGTTGTGAACTATTCAGAACCTCATTTTGAGATCTGTGGACCTCATTTCAAGGTTTGCAGTACAAAACTATACAGGCAATCTTTTAAAATGAACAATTTACAATTAATATTCCTGTCAACATATATTTGTAATTTTTATATAATAACAAACACAATAGTGTCAAAAATTTCAATTAAAACATGGCCAATTATTGCATATAGCTGACACACTGTGCTATAAAATACGCACTGGCACTAAAAACTGTCAGGCTGTAAATCTAATGAAGAAAGGAAGCAAACAAATAGCAAACAATGCTATTTTTCTAAGTTAAAAAGAAAAAGAGAGAGAGAGAGAAAGCATCATCAGTTCATTCTGTGTAGAATTGTGTATTCATTATTCCACTCAATGGAAAAATACGAAATGCATAAAATTAATTTTGAAGAGGAGACTTTTTTTGTATTCATTACATAAATTCATATCCCAAAGAAATGCTTTTTTAAAATATATGCTCTTATCCCCCCCAAAAATTGTTTTAACCACATTTTCATTTAGACTAAATTGGCCTATTTCTTTTAACATTAGCATAGCCAAGAGTCTTCATACCAGCTGAGACTCTGATCCTATGAGAGTATGTTCAGATAATCACAAATGGCAGTGTTGGTGCATTTTAAGAAGCTACTGTGCTTCAACTGGAGTTGGTAAGCAGACATGTGGTCCCTGCCAGCTCATGGCAGTGATAAGGAAACGATGTTCACTTAAGCTGCCTTCAGCAGTTCCAAAAGGGAGTTGAGTTGAAAGCGTTGAAAAGATGAGCATTTCGGAAGAACACTGAAGGCAAGCTATGTTTTTTGTGTACAGCATCGAAAGTGATGCAGGTGCTGTTGTTTCCCTACACATGTGTGGAGATGGAAATTAATCTTATCATTAGTTTGGAGTAGTGGCATGCACACGATCAGCTTAAATGAATTACATGAGGGAGCAGTATCTCCAGCTGTGAGGGATAAAAGGCAGAAGGGAAGAATGTGTGTGTGTAGAAATGAAAGGGGGCCAAAGAAAAGCAGCACCTTTTAAAACCCACCACCACAGTCACTTGCAGTTACCTGACCATTAGTTGATTTGAAACAAACAGAATGTCTGCTTACATTTTTGTTTAAAGGAGACTAAAGAATTCAGGCAAAAACAAAACAAACAAACAAAGAAACGAAACCAAAAAGAAACCCTCAGCCCCCAGAAAGTCATAATTTTGGATTCTGAAGCTAGAATAATGCTGCAGATAAGGAAGCAACCCCATACTGAGACTATTTTGCGAGGCAGTTTTCTACTCTTTATTGGTAGGTGGACACAGCACTTTCACTTTGTCACTGACTGAGTTCAGCACCCTAAATATATTCAAGTATTCTAGAAAGAGGACTTCTGCACTGCTGTAAAATGAAATAACCAGTAAGATTTATTTACATTATTAGAGTAGATTCTTCTGTTTCAGCATGTTTTCCTTCAATTTGCAAACACAAAAATATGCCTGATCCTAATGCTGCTCAAGCTAATAAAAATTGTAGTTTCAATTTACAGGAGGAAAGTGCACGAATTTCCAGATTTTGAACCTTGTTTGCCTTCTAGCACACCTAGAAAAATCTGTGCTGACATATACATGAACTTATTATTCATCTTCTGAGATGAGGAGCCCAGGGAGCTCAGTTAATATCTGTTCCACAAGCTTCATATGTAAGCATAAGCCTGCAAGAACATCTTTCGTCCCTACTTCCTCATCTATAAAATGGGTTTATTACTATTTACTTCCTCCTACCCCATCTCTGTTCCTGTCACAGTGAGCTTTTAATGCAAGTCGATGAGCACCGCAGTTGAAATGAAGCTCAGCTTATATTCAGACACTGCTTAAGCTGACTCTAAATGCTGAGGTGAAGCTCAGAACAAAGAACATTTTTATTAAATACACACTTTATTCTGATGCCTAAGTATGGATTCCAGTGCCAAATTTCAGACTACCAATGGTATTTGTATCCATAGCTTAGAAAGTAAAAAAGGAAATGATTTTTAAAAATTAAAACACATGAAAGTATTTTATTAACCAATGGAATTTTAAAATGTTAATGCATTTTATTTAATTGCTGCTCACTTTTTTAGGATCTTCATAAAGACAACCTATCGAGCTTCCCATTGGGATGATTATACTTCTATGCAAGTCTTTTCTAACCATCTGATGTCTTGGCAGAAAATCACCTTACAGTGAAGCAGAAATCAAATGTGTTTCTCTAAAGAAAAATGTCTATAAAAGTTGCTCTCTTGAACAAGATAAATATGTGCACTTTTTTAAGTTTCTTAAATGTCTTAAGTAACACGTTTGAAAATTAATATTTGATATCATACAATTATAGGATAATTCAGGTTGCAGGGATCCTCAGGAGGTTTCTAGTCCGAATTCCTGCCCAAACCAATGTTAGCTACAAGGTCAGTTATTGAGGGCTTTATGCAGTCAGGTCTTGCACACCTCCAAGGATGGAGACCGCAGTTTCTCTGGCAACAGCCCTTTTGCCTGACCATCCTCATAGAGAAAAGTTTGTTTTATCTGGTCTTGAACTCTACACTCATTGCACCACTAGGCCCAGCTCCACCTTTGTGCTAACCTCCCCTAAGGTAGGCTTTCTGCTAAGTCGCCCCAAAGCCTTCTCTTGTTCAGGCTGAACAAGTCCCATTTTCCCAGCTCCTCCTGGCAGGGGAAATGCTGCAGCCCCAGTCCAGCTTGAGGGCACGGGGCCCTCTGCCGTACTTGTTTCATATTATTGTTGTCTTTCTCTCCAAAACTGAAGCCTATGTGTGGTCCATGACACAACAGTATTTTCCTTTTCCTAAAACAACACTCGTATCACAGCCCTGATCATGTTTGTGTTTAAAACCTACCAAAAGGCCTCAACTTACTATAAAATATTTTGTAGAAAGCAAAGATCTGCCTAATAGTAGTATTATCCATTCTTACATTGGTCTCTACTTCCATGTCCAGCACATGGTAGCCAGTCAGGAGAAGTGAACTCGTGATTAGAACTCTGCTGGATATTTGCACTGCAGAGAACTTCATTATTGTGCACGTTCCAGGTGCCAGTGGAAGCACAAGCTGGAGAGGCCATGGTACTTCAACAGTGCTTTTTCCAACTCCTCTCCCAGATTTCTGTTTTCCATCCTTGTAGTTTTCAATAAAGTGCTTGTTGGCCTCCTTTCTCTTAATTCTATAATATATATTAGCAGAAGATAGAATGGTATTTCACACAGCTCCAGCTAATGCCTGCAGATACACTTCCTAAATATAGTAGATTATACTTCACAATAACCAGGGGCTGCATAACTACAGGGATTTATTGAAAGCCATGAGAAATGTTACTCCAAGGTACCTACAGAGCATTTAAAAAACTTCCCCGCTGTTTATTACTCTGGCAGATTAAAACAGTCTTTGAACACTACAGAGACTTGTTATGCACAGTGTTCACAGATATGCCATCTTGAAAGAGATGCTGCTTTTTGCATTTTTTAAGTGTTGCTTCTCTAATTAAATAAAAAAAAAAAAAATGTTGCCTCCTGTAGATGCAGCTGTCATTTGTGTCTTGGCTCAGATGCACACTAATAGAGAGTAGCCTCGTATATATTGCAAATTGCAATTGCATACTCAATTTTTAGTACTTCTGGGCTTAGTCTGAACAGTAACTCTGTGAAATCTAGTGTTATTGATGGTTTCTCTTTTGTTGTCTCAGTGTTGCCCAAATCAAACCTCCTTACTTCAGTGGCAATAGCATACACTGCTTCTTTTTTCTATAAGCTAACACTGCAAATTAGTACGATCTCAGAGAATCCTATTACATTGTCTTTTTTTCCTTTAATATTAAGACTTCCAGAGGTCTCAGAGAATCTACCTTGTAACCCCACTGCTTTCAGTGAATTTTGACAAAAGAGACCAAGTGAAATATCAGAAAAATTATATTGAGGATACACAGAATCTGTTAACAATCTTACTGCTGCTATCTGTACTCTTAAGAAAAAAATATGTCTATAAAGTGTTACGGATATTAAAGAACTGAAGACCTTACTTCATGGAGCAATGAGTAAATACAGCTATAATATTAACACTCACTTTCTAATGGAGGGGAAAAGAGTAAGAAATAAGTCTGGAAAACTACGTCTTTTTTGCACTCCATATATTTGCCCTTCTGAAAACTTTCTGCGGAAAAAAATTGCGCATTTTTTTCCTGAAATTAAACTTTCTATTCCTATTCTTTCTGTCTTTTCATACACCTTCCTCAAATATTAGATAACCAACCTAATGCAAAGCAAAAAAAACACACCTCTGTATTTTATAATGAGTATGAAAAATGCCAAATTTCAGAAATCCAACTTTTCAGACCATCGTTACTTGGCCTAAAGATCTATAGAACTTTAGCAATTCATTATGGATACAGAAAAACTTCATTCTACATTCATCAAATTGTTTACCTAGGTTAAAGATGCTTCACCAATATAAGTTCCCATCATTTGCATTTACAGAAATTGAGCCCTGTCAGGCAATGACTCTGCATATGGAAATGGAATCAAAATCAATAGAAACTCTGCTTAGAAGACTTGCAAGGATATGAGCAATTCTAAACAGTCATGACAGAGCAGTATAGCCAGAACCTAAAAATAAAGCTTTAATTGGCTAAAAAATTTCCATCAGTACCTAACAGTAAGTAGTGTAAAATAAACTGCATCATACCTATGAGTATTCTGTGCACATGGACACAAAATAAAAATAGTTTGGAAGACAAAGAGTTTTTCATCTAGGGCAATCTGACTGCAACTACATCCTTTAGATACATAAAGTACAGAGACAGAACAATATGAAGAATACAATTAGTCAGTTAAAATGAAAAATGTTCCAAAATTTTTAATCTCTGCATATAGTGCTGTGTCTCTGTAGAGTACAATCTGTACTCGTTTCTGCTGATTCCACTATCACTCCTGTCAGTGTAGATCTGACCACTCACAGATTTTTACTTTTTCTTTTTAATTTTATTTTATTTTATTCATAACCCAAAGACGGTGGACTTTGCTGAAGAAGAGAATAGGACACAACCATAAACATAACCTTTGTATCAACATCAAATGTGATTCCTACTCTTTTAATGTGTTTCACTGATAATGTATTTGCCTATTCCTATTCCATGTTTCCTATTCTACCTTTGAGCCATTGCAAGCAGTACTTGCAAGCAGTACCTTACCACATCACCGGTACCTCAGAATAATAGTTACCAGAGCTGTGGTAACTATTATCATGTGCACTGGGAAAAGAGGGAAGGAAAAGACTTGCTCTACAGCACTAGTGAACATGAAATTGTGTCTGTGTGATCTCTGTCTGCATTGCCATACTTTGAGAAACAAGGAGTATTTCCTTATTTGCATAATCAGAGCAATTTTGCAAGATGGAACATTTAAACACAACAGCATTTTGCTGAACCATTCAGTTCAGAATACTAACTCCTAAATAGCCTAAAAATATGCCTGGACCAAACTTTTTAAAAAGTTAGTCTTCCTGGAGGCTCAAAAATTATTCTTAACCCAGGTACAGTGTTAAGAAGCAAACAATTAGATGAAAGAACATAGCTGGTACACCATGCTCCTGCAGACCTGTTCACTGTGACAGACAGGAGGAAAACAAATTAGTTCAGCAAGGTTCTGAAAAGGCTTAATTTCAAATGTTACTCAATCCCAATTTTGATTTCCTTTGCATAAAGCTTCATTTATTTGTGTTACCGAAAACATATCATAATTCATCTGTGATAGATAACTATAGATTTTTTAATTTCCACCAATGCATTTAAGATAAATGAGTTTTATTAAGTTTAATTTCAAGTTACTCCAAGTGTTTGTAATTTTTAACAAATTAGATTATATTGACTTTTAAAATAAGGCCTCCTTTGGAAGACTTAACGTTTAAACAGCCTTCAGGAACCATTGTAATGATTTCCCACTTAAAGTTAATTCTCTTGTGAATCCAAGGAAGACAAAATAAATCCTGATCTATGGGAGCTACATTTTGCAATACTGTCTATATAAGAGCTGACCTATAGACTCATTCTCAGGGTCTAAATGGTAATTTTATAACTATTCATTAAATTCTTCTGAAGAAGAAGTTCTAATAGCTTATCCAAATTAAATTATCTGTTGTAGTTCTGTGGCACAGGTTGTGGCATGTGTATATGCTTGGGGATATACAAGACACCACGAAACTCACTTCACCTGCACTAGCAACTAGGCTGGAAACAAGAATAGAAAACTGAAGTTTTTATTTCAGTGAGTTTGTAGCTTTTTCATGTTTCAAATGCTTCAAAGCATTTTTCAAAAGGTAAAGTACTATGTAGTACCTAATGTGTGGCTACCTGAAAAATAAGAAAAAAAAGGTCAAAATGGACCTATTATAGATCTTTCACCTACACTCATTTTCAAAAACTGGAAGTCAGTCATTATTATTTTTAAAATGTCACAATTTTTATCTTATTAAATGCTTTTAGAATTTTGAAAAACAAGATTTTACTGCCATGGAGTCATAACACCTGAACCGAAGTCAAAATATAAGTAACTTTTCTTATGGCATTAATGGCTCTGCCTATTTGATCTTTCATTTCTTTCAGTAATTAACAAACAGTAAAACTCTAACTTACCCTAATTGATAACATGAAAAAACATAGCCTTCTTGTGACATATCTTGTGACATCTCTAGTCATGCTCCAAATAGATCAAATAAAGATAATCACTCAGCTATGAAAACATAACTACAGAATCACAGACCATATTGCCTATCACTGTTCTTATTGACCCATGACAATACTGTTTATCATGATTTAATTGCAGCTGGCAACTAAATGCCATACAACCACTTGCTCAGTCCAGCCCCTTTCCACCCCAAATATGGGGAGAATTGGAATGAAAAGGTAAACCTCATGGGTTGAGAATAAACAGTTTAATAATGGAAACAAAATAAAATATAATACTAGTAACAACAACAATTAATAAAATTATTATTTTTATTATCATCATCATTAAATGGAGAGAGAGAGAGGAATAAAACTCAAGAAAGGCAAATGATGTACAATACAATTGCTCACTGTCAATTCCCAAGCAGTCATCACTGTCTCCCAGCCAGCTCCTTCAGTTTACATGCTGAGTATGATCTATGGTATGGAATATCCCTTTGGCCAGTTTGAGTCAGGAATATAATTCTTATCACTTAAATTAATTACAGCACTAATATCAACTACACCAAGGAATAAGTACCTTCTTAAGGACACAGGTTAATAAAAGACATCACACAGTAGCATACATGCTACTACCATGTTTTAGTTCTTTAAGTGATAGTTGTAGCTGTAAATGTCTATAGTTTTTGGACATCAAATTATCTTCTTAGTGCCTGCTATTTAAAATATTTTGCTCCAACAAAGAGGCAACAGTATATTTTGGTTTCTCAAACTGAGATGATTCTGAATTTTTCAATAAAACAAAAATATTGACTGCAAGAGAAAAAAACAAAAAACAAAACCAAAAACATAGACAAATTCCACAGTGCCCATATTATTAACTAGGGCTCACTGAGACCAAACTCAAATCCTTGACTTGAATTGCAGCTGTCAAGGCCTTCTTAAGTATTCACTACACCAGAGCAAGAATTGTTATCTAAACAAATTGAGTCACAGTGTGCCATATTGTCTGAGATCTCCCAGGGTCATTCATAGCTTAGTATGGGAAACTAGGGATTTACCTTCCCAACTCTATGCCAACTATATTCTGTACCTGGGAAAAAGAAACCTTTTCAAGCAAGTATTTTCTTCAAAATAATATTGTTCTCAAAAAAACTTTTTATTTACATCTGGTAATATATTTCCTCCCAGCCCCAGTAGAAAGGTGTATCTTTCAGAGTAAACCAAGTCTTGAAGTATTCTAGAGTCTACTCTTGCTACAATGTTGTGGGTTTTTTTCCTGATAGAATAATTTACATAAAATCAGTTCCATATATTCCCTACAGATTCCTACGTACTGCAGCAAAGACAGTCATCTTTGTCTCAAAAATAAAATAAAATAAAATAAAATAAAATAAAGTAAAAATATAAAATGTAAATTCAACAAAAAAAAATCTGAAACAAATACATAAATGAATAAATAAAAGCAAAAAACCAGTCTACCTTTATTTGTCCACCTCAGTGTGAAACAGTAGCTGGAGTTTGTAAATGGAAAATCACAGGCCTATAACCTTATCGAAAAATGCTGTAAAATTACCAGCCTTGATTTGTGGCAGAGATATCCTCAGAAATAAGCATTATTTGCATCCATGTACCTTTCATGAGAGAGTGAGTAGTTTTGTGTATCATTTCTCCTCTCATTAAAAGGAAGACAGGTACAATGCTGACATCCTTGTTAAGAATAGATAGAAAATGCTAGAAAGTTCTCGTCGTCTAGGATACTGATTTAAAATACGCTGAAAGCTGCACTCTTCCTATAAAGACTCTGAGATTAAGGCTTAAAATACTTACTTGATAATGTCTCCTTCAAGTGCAATCACTCGTTTAATGATCTTCTGTTCAGGATTTCTAGGAGACCTGACACAGGGGATAAGGTTATACCATTAGTAACGTTCACATTGTTTTAAGACAACGAAAAAAAATTCACAAAGAAATAGACACTATGAAAGTCATTAGGAGATTCCATGTTTCTCCGTGATATAACATCAATCATTACGTTCCATGCTGAAGTGAAGCTACTGTAATCATTCTCATTGCAAACCATAATTGCAAAGCAGATACTGAAAAATGACCTGCTTACAAACACCACAATAATCAGCATACCTTTTATCATGAGAAATATAGTCCACCACATTAAAAGCAGAACATCCCACTATCAATGAGGTGGGTAGCTTTGTAAATAGATTAATGTATTAAACCCTGAATTTCCCAGCATATTGTGTTTAAAGGTTTATGTCATTCTCTCACTGGGAAAAAAACCTATCTCTGTGTTATATCAATATCTATCACTAATTCAGATGAACCTTGCCTAGGGAACTGTGGAAGTTTAAAAAAACAGTCTAAAATTCTCTGAAAGTTCAAGCTTTGTCCAAAGTTTCTTAATGCATTACCATATTTTCACTTAGTTATTTTCCCATAAGCATCTTTCACTGAGTTGATTCTGATTGTATATTACATAATATTATGAGAAAGCAAAGCTGAACTTGCATGTCCAGCCTGAATACTCCAACTTCCTGGATGCATATTAATAGATAGAACTATTAAAAGTATTATTTTACTGTATTTTTGACAGGTTTATGTAGACACATGTGCACCATAAATTTTCTTTCTTTTCTATATACTTTACCTCTTTGCATTCTTCACTATTAATTATTGAACTATGCAAACTTAGAAGAGTGTTTTCATGTTATTAAAAAAAAATTCTTTTTTTTTGCAGCTTGTACACAGAAAAGTCACTGAAGGAACAAACTGTTTTGATTTTCTGCTGATGCTTGGGTTCTGCTTGTTGAACTCCGAGTAGTCTGCTTGACATGCAATTGACAGAGATTTATATTACAGTTTTCATGGCTAAAACCATTGGCCATGCCATCCTCACAACACAGCAGTATCTTTGAGCTCATCTCTGGTCAACTTGTAGCAGACTAAGATTACATTTCTTTAAAAAGCAAAGCTGAGATGAGTTTGGATGAAAAGTTTGCCCCTGCTGCTGCATGACTAAAGGCATTTGAGGTTCACTTCCAGTTCCAAAAGTTAAAAAGAAAAATAGTTTCAGACTTACTTGTTGGGGGTTTCTCAATATTAGGCAAAAAAAGTACTCTAAACATTTTAATTTTTTTTAGTTTCTTGAGGCTTTTTGTTTGTGTACATTCCAATACATTTGAAATAAATTTATCTTTCAATGTAATGAAATAAAATCCGACAAGCCCACTTTTGAATTTCAAAATATCAAATAGTTTCCTTTTACAGTTCACCAAGCCTGGAAACCTTATTTTCACCAAGCAGAAGGGAGCAATGAACATGAGTAAAGACCATACTTCGATTGCCTAGTCATCACTGGAATTTTCTAATCCCTACATAATTCACAGTAATATTTTATTTAGCATTAATTTTACTTGAATAGTTGTGTATTCCAGTTCAGTCTTGCCTTTCATTTTCTTTCTCAGGCTGAGAATATGCATTTTTATAAAATTTTACATGTCAGTCTTGGAAGGAATTAGTCAAGTTTTAGATGCTCGTATGATTTAAATACATGGAGTATCAAAAGCACTTTCTGATGCTGCTCCCTAGCAGGATTCAATGAGCACTCATTTGAACATGAACCACACCTTATTCTCAATCAGAGCACAGTCTAAGAAAAGACAACACACCTTTACTACAAGCTGTTATAAATTATTTTTTTAAAGTTACTTTACTGTTAATTGATTTAATTTTTAATTCATTAAGCTCAGGCAGTAATATTTTCATGTAAAATTTAAGCAATGGAAGTGGTAATACATAATGAATGTGATGAACTGTACATTTCTTAAAGATTGAATGAAAACAAATTTTATGTTTGCACTTTTGAAATTCTGTGCTGGTTTAACACCTTACTTTCAAAGGTTCTTTAAAACTTCCCAAGTTAGCATTTCCACTTGATTGGTACATATATATATATTTATGTACACATATATGTGCGATGGCTATCGATGCCTTCCTGAATAGTGTTGAGCATAACACTGGGATTTCACTGAACAAACTGAACAATGAAAGAGGAAAAAAAAGGTCCAAATATTGTAACTAGTATCTGTTTAGTACTTCTTTGTCACTAATATCTGAGTGAGGTAACAACCTTTGAAAACAGGAGTAATTCAAAACAGGACACAGAAAATGTTACACTGCATTTTTTCACTGTCCTTGTAGAAAAGGTCACATTCAGTCATGGTCCTTTCAATTGATATTGTGTGGGAAGAGACAAGACTCCCTACACACAACAAATATATCTTGTCTCCAAAAAATGGCATTCAGAAGACACATATATCATTAACATGATTCTATATGAATTGAAACCAACCATCCATACATTTAACAGTTAGATCCATATCTGATGTTTCACAGTGCAGTCACCATTGACTATTTTCTAAATGAACCTCTCAAAAACTTGAGCTTATATTTTTCTCAGTAAAAATATTTTCTCATCTGCATATAGTCATTTTTGACCAGGCACAAATTAGGGACAGCAGCACAAGTAGAAACAACTAGTTGTCATTACTATGAAAAATCTCAAGTGCATTGCAAATATTAATGCACAAGTAGCCTTTAGCAACACATCAGGAATGCACTAGGAAATGCATCTCTGGAACATAAATGCATTTCTTAAATGCAGATTGAATTCTCCTCCAGTTATAGTCTCTTTTCCTTTTTCCATGAAGAAAAGTGGAAAACAAACAAGTCTAGCAATTTGGCCCTCAAGCCATCAAGTTTGATGATAAATCAGTTTTACCAATTTCTCTTTAAACAACAGTATTCTCTGATCAAGCACCTCAGGGGAATGCCCATTGTAAGATATAAAAAGCAACAGCCTGTGTATCATACAAGACTGATAAATATTTTTGATTTTACCTGTCAAAACAATTATTTAAACATCAACTAAAGATCACCTGATGGCTGGCTGCAAATAATAGAATAAAGAGCAATATCTTCTCTATTTGAAATACCTTCTGACGACGGGACAATTCACTCTACCCTAGCAACAATTTCTAATTTGTTCCCAACTTTCAGTTTATGCACAGTGTGATGTAGAAATTCCAGACACATGCACAAAGACATGAATTTTGACATCAAAATCGAGATTCAGAGTTTTAAGATAAACAATTTACCAAGGGAAAAAAAATAGACACTTGGTATGTATTTGTTTATGGTTTTCCAGATGAGGTTTTAGCAACTCAGCATAAGCAACCTTCCACAAAAACCTGTATGTTTATCTTGTTCTGTATTGACTTGAAGCTTTATAATCCTCATCCACACACAGCTTTGATTTAAAACTAATGAGCAATTCCAAAAGAAAAATAACTGTCTATATCATCACGACAGGATTGAATTTGAATTAAAGCCTCTTACATTTGGTTAGTTATTCGAAAAGAATTGAGAGAGAAAGGTTAAGTAGAGGAGCAGGTAGATCACTCCAGTGACTAGAGCAGATTCAAATTCCTTATTCACTCTCAGCAAGTACTTGAAGATAGATTATTCTAACCTCCAGCCTACATGCTACTTTAGAGCAGGTCTCCCTTTGTCCAATAGATATTGCTGAAAGATAAAAAGCAGTATACATAGGAAACTCCTTCACTCCATACATACAGATTTTGTTCTAATGTTCTATAGTAGAAGAGCTATAAAGAGTTCAACTTCCTTTTAATTAAAAAAAAAAAAAATCAACAGCCACCTTTTTTGGCACTGTAGACATTGCATATGTCAAGGAGGAAAAACATTAATTGGGATGAATTTTGGTTGGATAGCTTCATCTGGTTTTTATCAGTGAGGTATTCCAAAAACACAGTCTGAAATAAACTAATAATTGATGAGCTCATAAGAAGAGGTATTTTCTCGGGGAGGGATAGAATAAAAACTGAATCTTAACCCTTTTTTCTGTTTTAGGAATGCTTTGACAACCTTTCTTACTTATTACCTCAATATCACTTCCTCAAAAAAAAAAAGAATCATTTATTTATGTTTTTCCCTTTCCACCGCTTGGATGATTTATTTACTTTAGTGAATAAAACTTAGAACAATTTTCAGTAATTTCTCCATAAGCTAACTAACATTTGATCAAACATTACATTTTCATAACCTTTCTAGTTTTTGTATGTGTCATTTGACTCTGCTTCCATTTTTTTAAGTTTTCTAAGTACATTCTTTTCAGCATGTCCACAGCAAATCATGCTTAACTTCAGTTTCTACAGGCTTTTCTAGAGAGAGTGCTTTTAGAAAGTAAGTGAAATACAGTTCAACTGATTAGCTTAGTTGGTCTATACACACAGCCTCGGGTGCAGAATCTGGCACTTGCCTTTCTTAAACTTCATACAGTTGGTGATTGCCTACCTCTCTAATATGCTCAGGTCTCTCTGCCCTCCAGGGAGTCAAAAGCTCCTCCCAATTTACTGTTGTCAGTAAACTTACTTAGTATTCCTTCAAGTTCTGTGTCCAAGTCATTAATGAAGATGTTGAAGAGAACTGGGCCAAGGATGGAGCCCTGCAGAACCCCACTAGTAACAACTGATATTATCCCATTCAGTATAACCCTTTATCTCCTTCTTGATATTTGAGGATCCAGGAAATAGCTAGAGTGACTAAAATGTAGATGGACCCCAGAATAAATGGCATTAGTATACCTACAGAATTGGGTACCTCAAATACAGTTTTGGAGGCTTTACTTAAAAAAAAATATTCTTGGAGGAAGATGAAGGAGAGACAATGGAGCTATCTCAGCCTTTTTCACTTCTACCACCTCTAGCCTTATTTAAATGTATGAAGAATTGGGATGTTAATACCTTAAAATAAAAAGTATTTTGTCTGGGATGCAGACTCTGATGCTAGAAGAGACCATCCTGATTGCCCTAATTAACAGCTGTAGCCCACAGATTTCCATTATTCTGTGTTTTTTGGACAGTACCTAATTCTATTATAAAGCATTTTTAAAGAAAGTTATGATATGATGTTTCAAACACTCTGAGTGACAATGAGACAAACATCCAGAG
>CM076262.1:1848844-1858844 GCA_038380795.1 Pyrocephalus nanus
ATGGGCTGTAGGTAATGCACTCTAGCAGGCTTTTGCCACTATCCCATGTGTAAGGTACAGATCTTACAATACTGTACAGACTACTTGTATAAATAACACTGGCCTTCTAAGGGATTTTTTTTTTCTAGCAGGTGAAAATAAATAGCAGGTGGAAATTAATTAGACCTTCCTTGCTCTTTTAGGAAGTGAACTAACTGTTGTTCAATAATCAGATGAGTGTGACAACATACTCTTGAATTTAGAAAGCAGATAAATTATTGTGCCCCAAACTGACCTACTATTTTTATTAGTCCAGAAGAATTGAGATGGTGTGAAAGGAAAAGATACAGCCTTTAAAGTGCAGGATAGCTTTTAGTTAAGATTAAATGTGATATTCTTCCTTCAATAGCTTTATCTGACTATTGGTGCCAGTCACCTAAAAGGATATTCATTTAAACATCTGATAAACTATACACAGGCAGTGGGAAAAATTGTGGTTTAAACTAGAGAAAGAAATATTTTAGGCAATGCTTGTTTTTTTTCAGTTCCAGTTTAGCACAAATCAATTGATCTGATTTCCGAATGCCTTCTCACGCCAGCCGAGTGCACCTGTTAAGGTAACGCTGCAGGAAGGATGCATGTTTTGTTTACCTGGCACTGTCTGTGGGTGAAGATGGGAGGGGTGCTGAACTGCTGGTTCTTGTTCCAAGTAAATAAATCTCATCTGTAGTAATTTGCAAAAATCCAGTTGTCAGTTTTATTGTAAATCTCTGTTCAAAAACGGCCTTCAAGAAGCCCACCGTATGAGTGCCCACTTAAAAGTTTCTTATTACAGCTTGAATTCTTCAGAATATCAGTAATTTCTGTGTTGTGATCAAGACTCTGTTGTCCCATTGTTGTCTTTTTTATCCATTTTTGAACTGTTACTTTACTCATAACTACCATCTTCACTAGTGAAAATATTCTAAATAGAAAAATGATTACCTGGCTTTTAATAGATTATTTTTTTACCATGAAAATTCAATCTTTTTCTCATGAAGGATGCTGACTTTGCTCACTGATGCAGATGATACATATTCTGATTATTCTAAGATACGTCCTGTATCTTCCACAACTGGAAGCTACGTTTTCCTGAAAGACCTTCCAGCACAAGGTGTTTGAGCATCCTTTACATTTTTACAGGGAAAAGTTGAGTACATAGTAATGTATTAAACCTACTAATATAAATACTTTATTTTACACCTACTAATATAGATACTTTATGGTATTCCAATAGTGTTTGACCTAATTAGAGTTTTAAACATTATTATATTTATTATTTATGTATTATATCTATATAGAATATATAGATATAATTATTATTTAAACATAATTTATGTACATATTTAAAAATATGCAGTGACTTATGTCTCTGCTTAACTCAAGATTTGAAAGCTAAATGTTTTAGATAAAGTGGAAAAAAACCCCAAAGCTTTACAAATATTCTCTTAGCTTTCTCAATTTTTTGTTCTCACACATTCAGCTGTGTCCTTCATATTTGGCATTTTGATTTATTAAGCAATCTGAAGTATTAAAGACATTTAGCGTACCAGCTAGATTTCAGATGCATTGTGCCTTGTGTCAATGATGAATTAATTCCAGCAAAGCACAAAAGTTACTATTATTTAAGCCTAGCTTCTCACCTCTGCTTTTACATCACAGTCCAGTTTGAAAAGGCTGCAGTTTAGGCTGTGTCTTAAGGGGGGAAGTGAGGCAAGTGCATGACCGTTTGGGGAATCTCAGGTTTGTGGTACTGAGCACCGTGTGCTGTGGGTCTGCCTCGTCTGTGGATCAACGAACATGGGCACCTGGATGTCAGCACAAGACTATGGGTCTTGGGGTGTTGCCGTGGTGGTGCTCTGTGCTGGCAGTTGTAGGCTCCAAATCTCTAGCCCTGCGGGGCAGCCGGCAGTGCGCCCTCGGCTCCGTCAGGGCCCTGCCGGGGCGGCGGGACGGGGGCCCTGCCGGGGTGCGGGACGGCCCCGCCGCGGCCTCGCCCCTCGCCTGGCCCGGCACGTGGCACGGCCCCCTCGAGGGCCGGGGCTGCGCTCTCGGGGCGGGGCCGCTGCCGGCCCCATGGCGCCCCCTGGCGGCAGCTGCTCCCGCTCCCGGCGGGCGGGGCCCGGGGCGGGCGGGAGCGGATCTCTGGGCGCCGGGCCCGGCACGCCAGCACGGCCTGGGCCTGGCAGGGCACGGCGGGGCCCGCGGGCCCGGCGTGCCATACACCCTGTCATAAAGTGAGGAGGTCTAATTGCGCTACGGCGCGCTATCCTGCTATTTGTACAAATAAAAGACCCCGTCTTGATGCAAAATAAACACAAAAGCACTGTTGTGACTATAACAGGGAGTCATATACTAATTTATATAATAAGTGGTTGTGCACGCTTTATTCAAGATTATGGCTGCAAGAAATGGCATGAATTGCTGGGTGTGTTTAATGCTGGATTATAGCAATTTGAAACATGTCAAACACATGGCTAATGCCTCATGCTTCACTCATTCTTGCGTAAACCTGCATAGCCACCATCCATTATACCCTTGGTAACAACACAATTCTGCAAGTAAATATTGTTACACTAAGTAACCTTTCAATTCAAGTTGTTTAGGAAGAGAAAATGCAATCTTGTGCAGTCAGTTCCAGTGTCAGTTTAATGTTTCAAAAGGGAAGTGGTGTAGAGAATAAGTATCTGTACAGTGACTTGCCGGCTTAAAACATACATGCGTGCACGTGCGTGCACACGCGCACACAAAAAATGTGCAGTTCGCTTCAGGGGAAAAAAGTAAAAATGTAGCTTCTAACTTCACAGGAGGAGTATTTCTTTTTTTGGTATGGGCGATAGCATGGTTACCCTGGCAGTGTTAGGCATTCAACCTGCTGCGCAACCACACACTGCAATAATCTACAATTTCACTCTCTTGTGCAGAGAACAGCAAATATTTTCCCCATACTTTTGTTCAAAATACCAGGTAGCAGAGCTTGTATCTCACCTTTGGCGCCCAGAGTTACGGAATCACAGAAGTAGGTGCTGGTGAATGTTTGTGTCTGTGAATGTGGGTGCATGTGTGCCTGTGTAGGCACGCACATGACTGACAGCAAGTGTGACAGCAAGAGAAAAAGAGAAGGATTAGAAAGTATGAATGTGTATAAATGTATGTAAAGAGGACCTATATATTTTTTCTTGTCCTATTGGAATTATTAAACTTTCAGCCTTTAGTATCTTACAGTCATCGTATTTCCTTTGTATTTATTTATGATTATTATGCTAACAACCTTGACTGCTGTTGTAAAAGCAAGAAAAAAAGGACATTAGTTTGCTTAGTGAGATGTTGCAGGTTCAAGTTATTTTGCCACCAGTAACTCACATTACTGATACATAGATTTCAGAAATTGTCCTTGTTTAAGTGTTTTCAGTACTTCAGTTTCAAGGGTTTAGAGTTGATAGTATGTACACACACAAGTGCATAGATTCATGTGTATGCGTGTGTGTGTATGCAAGAGAAAAGAAGGGAAAAGAAAAAAAGAAAAATATTCTATTCTCTTACTTTCTCCAGCAGCCCTTTTTTAGTTGCTGGCAGGGGGAGGGGGGAGTGCGGATGTGCACAACCAACACAGAACATTACTCAAGCCAAAGTTTCTGTTGTTTTTAAAAATAACCTTTTATAGCAAGAAAAAACTCCCACACTTTATTTTTAACATAGAATTATAGGGATTATTTTTCTTCATATAAATACTTCAGTATTTCTTCAACTTCACTTGGAAATAAATTACCCTTTCTAGTATTGTTACTCTATAGTTTCCTTCTGTCTGTACACAGCTCTTGGGTCAGATTTGTTGTTTTCTATTGCCAGAATAGTGTTACTGGTCATGTTACATTAAAGAAGATTCTGCTGGCTCACAGACATTTTAACTTAAAATGCAGCCCCTGAACTACACTCTGGGGTTTTGCAAGGATACAAAATCCACAAGACATAAACCCCTTTGGTTAATATGAACTGGAAGATATTTAACCCTTCTCTGCTAATTGTAATGAAAGATTCAGAAATTTATGAAATTACTGGGTGTTTTCTAATGTTTTGATTATCTAACGTTTACACCCCTTTGCCCTTTTAATGCACTTGGCTAAATGTACCACTGTTATTGTCTAATGTTCGAATTTATAAGATGAACCTGTCTGTTGGTTAAATCTTTGTTTGACTAAAAGAGGATTAATGTTTGAGTTTCCCAAATTTCCAAATCCTTGTAACGATACAGTTGATGAAGTGTTTTAAATAAATTTCCACTCTGATATACATGTCTTTTTATTGAAAGTAAATATTGTAAAAATCGGAAAGGGCTGTCTGCTTCCACAGTTGTGGCATACCCGCATTAGGATTTTCGTATAACTACTAAGGGCAATCAGACCCTTTTCTCTGAATATTTTAAACATTGTACATGTAAAATTTATGCCTAATTTGAATACTTATTAGCTGCCTAATCTCAGAAAAGAGTATTAGCTTTGTTTTTGCCTTGTAAAATTCATCACTGCATGTATCATATTTTCCATTTCTATTATTTTTCTTCACTGATGTTCCTAAGTGTTTAAGAAAGGCTGTTTGTTCATAAACACATCTGGTGCTGCTGTTGTTTATTGGGCTATAATAGCTGCCCTCCTTTATGTTAACTGTGTTTGTGTTTAGGTTTTTTGCATCCTGTTTTTTTCTGACCAGACTGTCCTAAATAACTCGTCTCTTGCTATTTTAACATTCTTCACACAATATATACTTTCACTTTATCTTGTTGGTGCTTGTTTGTGGTAACTCATACTGCATTTTAATTTATATCCCATGCACATTGTCAAAGTTGTAATGATCCTTTTCCTGTCTTTTTTTTCTTTTCTTTTTTCCCAGGGAAAGGCAATTGCTCATACTTTGCAAGGGAACAAATAGCTAAGTAAAATAATTAGGCTAAGCAGCAAGCTTTGTTTCCTTTCCTGAGTTTGCGTACACATCCCTCTCCCTTCAGAGGTGTCTTTTAAAATCACAGTTCAGCCAGGTTGCTGTGAGGACTCTGTCAGTACATTAGGAGTGAGGGTGAAGGAAAGTAAGGTCCATTCTGACCCTGCGAGAGCAGGAGAGGACTTCGGTGGCTCTGAGAAGAGACACTGACCTTTCCATATTACAGATACAAAATGCGCCTTGAAATTCTGGTTTGTAAGGGCACATTGGTTCTTTATTTACTGCAAAGATTTCAACTGATCTTGGCAGGACATCTCATTGCTATCCTGAAAGTACAGTATATTTATGCAGTGAAAATGATAAAACATTTATTACTGTAGAGAAGGTAATATGCATAATTTATGCTGTTTTTAGCACAATCATTAGTGATATTCTTGATAGATTTTATTTCCAGCTTTCATATCTAATACATGCCTGGAAAATTAATTTTATATCTTTCATTTATTTGCCTATGTTAAAATTGAGTTTTAAGTCATCTTCAAGTGAACAGTTTGATTGCTGCTCATGCATAAGCTTAATTACTTCCCAGGAAGGACAGTATTAAATGTTTTAAATGTCAGAAAAATAAATGAATATCAGCCGTTTGATTAAAAAAATAGGCAATATCTGACGTGTTTGCAGCAGGAGCTTTTTCTTAAAATGCCTCGGAGGCAAAATTTTATTTAGTCACAAAAAAGGAGAAGCCCATTATACTATTTATCATTGGTTGATACCATATGATTTGTATCACCCTTACAAAATTTTAATTTTGTATGATTAGCTGTGCATCATTAAACAACAGCCTTGCATAAGATATGCTGTAAAATTCTGACAGAATCAAGATAGTGAATATTTTAAATAAGGCTGTATAGTCATCCATGGTTGTCAAAGCTAGATAATAGGAAATATAGAGCAGTGTGTGAAATCGTGCCTTCACTTAAACTGGTTTTATAGGTAGACTTTAAAATGTAGTCGTTCATAAATGCTATTGACCATGCTCCTTGCGTGGTGTGTTATTTTGGCTGTTAAATGTAAGCACACAAAGCTTGCTTATAGAAACCATAATTCCGGTGATTAGTAGCTGTATGAAAGCAGAGTTTGCATCACATTTCTTGGTAAACGGCTCCTTGAGGCTTTTTTCTTCTTCTAAAGATGCTGTCTGTATAATTGGCAGAGAGGGACATCTTGATAATGGAAGTGTGAAGGTGTAACGCCTGTGTTAATTGATACTTCTTAATCACTTTTAGGTATTAAGTCATGATGCAGGAATCTGCGACAGAGACAATAAGCAACAGTTCAATGAATCAAAATGGAATGAGCACTCTAAGCAGCCAATTAGATGCTGGCAGCAGAGATGGAAGATCAAGTGGTGACACGAGCACTGAAGTAAGCACAGTAGAACTGCTGCATCTGCAACAACAGCAGGTAAGTTTGTTTTGTTTCCTGTTTGTTTTTAAACAAATAAAAGGGCTGTTTTCAGAGGGGCACCCTTTTGCAGACCCTCGGTGTGCGCTGAATGTGAAGTGTCGTGGAACTGAACAGTGTGGGGCATTATTTGTTGTTGTTTTAGTGCACGTTGATGTTGAAATGCAAGGGTCCCGTTCTCGTGGTGGAAACATATTGCTGATACGGCTGCACGCCACCACACTCACCCGGTGATTAAAGTCCCGCAGCATATTTATAAAAGTTGTGCTGAAGCCTTGCAGTGTATGTTTTCAGGAACTGTTAGTTTACTGTGTGATTCGGTAGCGCAGGACATGGTGCAGGGCTTTCCACCAGAGGGCCACATTACTTGAGACTTTGCTTCGTTTGCAAGGAATTGAGCCAAAGTCAGAGCTGGGCAGTGAAGGGACCTTAGTGAAGGGAGCAGTCACTTCTCACAATAAAGATGCTTTGCTGTCCTAGGTATAAACAAAAAAAACGCTGGTTAGTTCAGAAGTACTGAAATAAAAGAGAGCATATGTTGCTGCCTATGTGTGCGTGTGTGTGTGTAACATGGATGTGTGATTTTGAAAATATGGGAAAAGAGAGAAGCAGTTTTTCTGTAGGTATGTTTCCATTCTCAGTTTTAAAACATTTTTTTTTTTAAGCTTATCTGTTTTGTTCTCAACAAGTTAATGGATAACTGCTGTTATGTTTAAACCTGTAAAATTAAATTGTCCTCTGGATGCTGACACAATCTAATTATGGGATGCATTCCATTAATTTTTGTCACTGTAAGATTTCTGTTCCTTTTAAAAGCTGTGCAAACATAACTCCTACTTTGTCTACCTAAGGAGTGGCCTCCCCATCAGGGGACACAGATTGTACTGATGCAGTGAAGCCCAAACAGTTTGTTTTGTAAGCAATTGAAATCTGATTCTGCAGAGTGTCCAATACCAGCTTCAAACTCCTTAAGTCTTTGGTATCTCATCCTCTCATCTGCTGAGGCCGCTAAGCACCTTTGGAGTTCAAACCCTTGATTTTAAATACTGAGGCTTTTCAGGTATTGCATTAATGGAAGGAAAGTTGTCTCCTGTAAGATAGAATATTATAAACCTGGTGTTTTATAGAAACATGTTTTAACATGATAGATAAATTGCATGTGTACGGGCCTCTGAAATAACAGGTCATAATAGCTCTTAAAATTGAATCATTTTTAGTGCTGAATTAAGCAGTGTACACTAGCTACATTTATAGTTAAATATTTTAAATGGTGACAGAAAATGTGGAGAAATTAAATAGTTGTAGATTGAAATATGAGAGGTTGTTAAGGCTTAAATCTGTGCCTTGCTTCAAATTTGAGTGTATTCGATTTTAAGAATTGAGCCCTTACAGTATTACAGTCTGAAGAAATACAGGTTTCAGTGTCTTCATTAAGTTCTTAGCAGATTTGCACCCCTCTCTATATATACACTATTATCTATATATGTATTTTGTGCTTTTATACTATTTTCATAAATTGCATGCATATACATGTAGATATAAAAATTTATTAGTTCTCGTTGAAAATCATGCCATCATCTTTATTCAGGTGTTCAGATTATAACAACAGTTTTAAATTTTTTTTTGAGAAAGAGTGTATTTAATTGGTGAAAATTTTTAGAAAACTAAATTTAAGTGAAACACTTTAAAATACAAAAATGCCAACAGACTAATGTGCCACTTACATGTTTCTCAGAGTAGCAGTCCTAGGCATATGTAGCCAATTTGTCCATACAGTCACAGATTCCAGTAGATAGCATTTGCAAAGACCACAGAGAATTACAACTGAAGATGAAAATATCCAGTTGAGTACTAATAACAGACAGGTTCTGAGGGGACAGGCTTAGAAGTGACAATCTTTTCTTCAAAACTGTGATTAGATCTTAAATAAGCAGACAGGCAAAGTAAAACCATGGGTACAGTTAATAGGACTCAAGAGGCATTTTATGGTAGGGTCTGCGCTGTAGGAGTTAGGCATATAAATCCTTCTATAAAATATGTTGATGTGAAACATAAACACTAGTAAACATGCAGTAGGATGTCCTTTAGGTAACGGGCATAGCTTTGTGCTACTTTTGTTCTTCTTCCTCTCTCTATTTCTTTTTTTTTTTTTTTTCCCTGCTTTTGACCAGATGCCTTTTGAAATATGAATTAAGAGGAAAATGATAACTGGTTTTATTATTGTCACAGTAGTAACCCTCTAACATGTTATTTTTAATATGCGACTTGTCTAACAAACTTTGAGGAGTAGAAAAAACCAGAGCGAACCCCATTGTACCTGCAGTTATTATTCTTAAGATTTATTTATTGTTTAAATATGTGCAAGGTATAACATGCTCATCTCATAGTTTAACATTTTATTGCAGGCCTTCAAATAAACAAATCAAGTTTGTTACATCTTTTTCTAAAGGAAGCAAGATAAATGATCACTGGTTTTAATGATTTCTTTCAACTGGGCAGCTATATGAAGTGATGCTAAAATAGGTATATCAGATTAGTAAAATCAAAAAATAAGTGTTCACTAAAATGGCACTAATATTTACTGGGGAAAGTTAATCATGAGCAATTTTAGAATATATACAAAGAGCAACTGGGGAAGTTAAATTTCTTAAGTTACCCACGTGGTGGATTTATAGAAAGTAAATAAGCTAAGTTAGACTTCATTAGGTTCTTATCAGCAATTATGTAGAGTTTGGACAGTTCTGTTGTTTGCTTGATGAACTATATTGTTGTGATCTTTATATAGAAATGGGAAGTTTGACTTAAATCAGGGAGTTATTTTTCATCCATGTATCAAGACAGAATGACAGTATTCTATAATATATTGTAATATATACTTGGTGATAAATGGATTGGGTGCTGTCACAAGTCATCAGGTCGGCTTTGAAGATGTATGACTAGAACGTAAGCACTGTCGATATTTATGAATTTATAAATATTACTAAAGTGAATATAGATTTTTGCTATTAAAATATGATGAAAACTGTAATCTGCTCAGATTTGTTTATTCTGCTTTTTTTTGTCTTATGGTGAGTATTCTCTCTTGTATGTGTACATTTGTATACTTCTGACGTTTTCGCTTTCATTTTTTCCTTGTATGTTAAAATCAGTGTTTCATACTGGAATGTATAATGCATGAAAAAAGCATATCCTTGATTAAATACATTGACAGATTATTCTGCATTAGATGTAGAATTTTATTTTTATATTAAGTTTGTAGAATTAATTGTTTGTGTCACTAAGGTCAAAATAGTTGCTAAAAAAGCATGATTGCTTTACAGGGTAGCTTTGAGCTTGCATTTTGAGTATTCATTAAGTCAATGCTACGAAGATAATCTTTCTAAAATGTTTTATGGGAATTTGTTGCTTAGAAGCTGTTTCAGTTGACTCTGTATAAAATTATTTTTCCAAAGCAGTTTTATTTCTTTAGTATATCACTTATTACTAGCATTTCAATAATACAAAATACAAGTAGTACTTCCAAAAATAAAAATGTGATGCTAGCATTTAGATTATATTGATGATGTAAAAATAGAAGTTTTGG
>CM076262.1:1863844-1968844 GCA_038380795.1 Pyrocephalus nanus
GCAAAAGTGTGAAGATAACTTCAGAAAGGGTAAGGCCAAAGAACCCTTCTCTGGACCTAGTTCAGCATCTATTAACTTCAAAGTAGTTGTAATGACATTCACAGATGTGAGAATCATGTGAAGGGACTAAAAGTTCATGGTCAAAGATGATAAAATGGACTATCAAGATAAATAGGTAGAAGACATAGCTGAAGGGAGATAAATGCTGTAGTTATATCTGAGGGGTCTCCCTTTGCCTGTGAGAAGCATTTCTCACTTTCAGTCAGGTAAAAGAAAGATATAACATTAGCCAAAACAGAAACACTGGCTAGGAACATTAGCAGTGCCAAAAGATCTAGGGTATTGAAAGCAATTTGATTTAAATATTCTCTTTGAGGACAATACTGAAGCTAAGGTCACAGAAAAGAATATTAAAGAAAGCTGGAGTATAGCTTAACTTCTTAGGAAGTTGCATGGTGGGAAATCTCATGATAATGAGAAAGAAGTAGCATCATATAGTGGTCATCATATTGACCAATGGAACTTGAAGTTATAGTCAACATAACATATAGCACAAGTACATCAATAGAGTGGAAATCTATGAGCAACAGAAGCCATTTAATTAATGCACTGGAAGATGAGGGAGATGATGCAACAGGAAACAAAAATGTTCCCTAACCAAACATCTGTGTATTTACAAGTATATATGATTTTATCTGAAATATTAAATTGATTTTAGTGTTCAATTAGTTTGTTTAGGTGTATCAATGGAGAAATAGTTATTTTAAATTGATTGTTTAAATGTCAGAATGGCAGCAGTCACAACTGATAGCTATTTGGTACAAGAGGTATTTCTGTCTTGATTTATTTATTTCCATAAAGAATTGTTTTTATCTGCATAGAGAGTGCAATCAGTATGATTTGTTTTTTCTCTTTCTTTAGGGATCTCAGAAGACAAAGAGACAGAACTTATGTATATGTAAATGTCTAAAGAGGGCCCTGCTAAGTATGTAACTGATTTTTAAGTAGTATACTGGGTCACTGATTCTTCATAGTGGACATCAAACAAATCTACAAAGAAACAGTCAATTGTATTGAAAATTAAAATATCTTGCAGTATGCCAGTCAGTCAAAAAAACAAATACCCTGTACATCCTCTCCAACACAATTGTGCAAATATTTCAAGCTATCAGAATACAATCTGAAGATCCTTTTGAAGCTAAGTGTGATTTGTAGGAATTAGATTGGGCAGCATCTCTTTGTAAGAGAATCTGAATAGGTGGATTTTACATTTCTGAGTGCGCATATTAGGCTTGAAATTACTTTGTAGTCACTTTGCATAACTTTGTGTAGCGCCTTTGCAGCCATGCGGCTGTTTAGGCTTGAACAGAAAATTTATTATTATTATGATATTTCATGGTATGAATTGTTTATATACTGCCATTTATAATAATTCAAGTTTGATTTTGGATTTAGAGAAAAATTGGCAAAACTAATATGGCCTGTTTTTCAGGGATAATTGCAATAAAGCACTGTGCAGAGTGGGCTGCTTTAAATAAGAGTCCATAGATGCTTCTAGTACTGACTTCGAAATTACTATTTGTTTTATTAATTTGGGGATTTCATTTATATCTGTAAAGTGATTATCTCATTTTATTTCCAGTGAGTCCTTACACCTGCTGGCTTTGGCTCTTCCTCCATATGGTTTCCTTTCCCTCACACTTTCTGCTGGCTTTGTCATTGTTCGCTCAGTTTCTTTTCATTGTGGTACTTTCACCTTTACCCTTTCTCATCTGTCTGTCTGGGCCACACAAGGTTCTGCTTCTGTCTATTTTTCTCCAACAAATTTGATGCCTGTGCATACCAATCTTTTGTTTAACAAAGTGTTGCCCGTAATGAGAACACAAACTAACAGAGTGTCAGTTTATGCGGTGCTTTATTCAGGGCCCGGGGTCCCTGTGGACTCCTGTCCCAAGACAGGTACCCAAAGACCCACATTTTGAACGCATCTTTTATACTATTTTCCAAGCAAGGTTACATGATTGGTTTTACATTTCACAGGAGACATAGCAGTTAAACATAAACTTACATATCATTCAAATATTAATCCATTTACCTAACTGTAAACACCGTGTAATTAAATCCCACCACCAGATTACATCCTATCTCTAGTTGCAAATTTCTTTTGTTTGGTTCTGCCTGACTTATTGTTTCTTTTTGGTCAGCACAGCTTTAATGTCTAACCAGTCCCAACTTAGCTTCGGGCAAGCCCTGACTTGTCTCTGGCAGGGCCTTTTCAGGCTTATGCTCCAGGCAAACCTTGACCAAACTGCAACAAAAGTACATCTCTCTGTGGCTGTTGTAGTTTATATAGGAAATGTTTTGAGAAGTTGGGTGTTTTGATCCTAGGACAGTATGTAACTATGTACAAAATGCTTGGAGATGCAATCTTAGGAGATAGAATTAGCATGCAGTCCCAGTCCCAGTGAAGTTCTTACTAACTTGAGTCGTACATAGCTAGCAAACAATTTTGTAAAGGCCAGATGTTACCACTGGAGTCTCTACTATTAAACTATGCCTGAAAAATCTAGGGATAGAAGGAATGATGAGTTGCTACCCAAATCCAAGGAGCTCAGCAGTATGTCATGTTCCAACAAAGTGGGTATGTGCCTGCTCAAAATCAAAGATTGAATAAGCTTGGAATGGCAATATTAAGTCATTTCCAGCAGGAACTTCAACAGAAAAACTCTGAAATTAGATTGAGCCAAGGAAGAATTTTACTTTAAGCCTAAAATATAGGTTACGATGTAAAGCCTGTCATATTCCTTGAGTTGCCTTGAAGGGATACAGTCATAGTTGAATAAAGAGAAGATGTAACTTTCTTGTGAAGCTTGGTTTAGCTCAGCTAACTTGAAACTAGCTTTTATTTGTGCTGTTAGTGCTGTATCTACAATGTTGTAGAGCACAGTGAAGTCTCAACTGCCTGAATATTTACCCAGATTCTTTGACTTCTGTAGTTTGCCCTGACCTATGTTTATCACTACCTGCAGTATCCACTTAGTTAAAACTTAGCTCAGATATGTCTCTCTGCTTGTGCTGCAGTCACAGCAATGGGTGCATTGTAGATATGTTCCCTTATGTTTGAAGGCTATAGTTGTATTTTTTGTGCAATTCCTTATATTATGCTCCTGATCAAAATTGTTCAAAATGTTAGATCTTTAGGATGTTACTGTATTGTACAACATGTATTTTGCAACATGCATATGTGACATCGATGCATATGAGTAGAACATAAGTACATGTGATTTTAGAATATACTTACTTTTATAAATCAAACCCAAAACATTTAGCTGTGTTGATACACAGATCAGTTCCAGGAGAATCCATGCATTTTTTGTTTGCTCATTTCTTTAGGCTGTATGATCTTTTTATATACTTATATTCTTAAGATTCATCTGTTGCCTTTCTCCAAACTGTGCTTCAACTATACTAGCAGTTTTCACATTTGAAAGTCTTCACTTTGTAAAGTTAATTTGTTATCTGAGAGTACTCTTCCATTGTAATTCTTTTCTCAAAATGAAAAAGGAAGGAAAGACTGCTCTTCCCTGTATGCCATATCTCCATGCATTCTGTAAATAATAAACTTAGCGTTTTATTTTAGTAATACTTTTAGTTGTATCCTAAAATACAGAAAATTATAGCAAAGCTCTCCAGTAAGGAAGAAGTCTTTCACAAATTATTCTTCCAGGTGCAGCACCAGTGTATCCTTTGGTGCACTCCAAACCTGTGCATCTTAATATTTTTTCATACTGCTGACCTCCTGCAAGCTTTAGAAACTTTTGGTCGTTCTTTGGTGTTTTTTTTGGTGGGTTTTTTTGGTTGGTTGGTTGGTTGGTTGTTTTTTTTTTTTGTTTGGTTGGTGTTTTTTTTTTGTTTTGGTGGGGGGTTTTTTTGTGTTTTTGTTTGTTTGTTTTTGTTTTTGTTTTGGTGTTTTTGTGTTGGTTTTTTTGGCGGGGGGAGTGAGTGTCTAAAAATTGCTTTTCTTATGTGGTTTTGCATTTTCAGTCCTCTTCTTCATTCTTCTGTGGAAGAATTGTTCTGTGGAAGCAGAAACTGTTCATCTTGTGTTGATCTTTAAGGCTTTGTTATAACTTTCCTCAGAGGAAATGGCAAAGAAAAGCCTATCTTCTTTTTCTCATAAATCATACAGGCCATAAGGAAACATCCAGTCCCAGACTTCAAGATTTGGCTTCGCAAGTAAATAAAGTTAATGATAGAACCTATGATCTGATATAGACAGCACTAATGCGAGCAGAGGTCTTGTGTTTGTGGATCTGAGATAGGTATACTGAATGTTCTGTTGAAAACTATACGGATTTCTAGCTGGGTTGTTCCTAATAGTCCATCTCAGTTTAGGACAGTAATGGTAAAAAAAAAAAAAAAAAATCACAGAAAACAAGATGCATGTAACATGAAAAATTGTCAGGGTTACTATGAAACACTGCCTTGTACAAGATACTATCTATCTGGTTTATATAGTGAACTTAGAAAGGAGTAAGAACACCAGTGTGCTTGAGCTGTTATTTCAAACACTGGAATAAAACTCAGTTTGAATGCAATTATCTAATGTTGTAATGCAAAGATCTTACAAGTGAGTGTGTGTATTTGTCCTAAATTGGAATATCTCCCAAGTGCTTTCAGATGTGGAAGAGCTAACACATTATGAAACAGAAATCCTTTGGAAGTAGGAATGTATTTTCTGTGAGCCCCTTTCATACCAGAAGAGTATCTCTAGCATCCTAAATACGTATGTGTTCACGTTCTGTGTTTTGACATGACAGCAGTCATGTTAGGAAGTCATCATCATCATAGTCTGAAACACAGAATAGATCCCATGTAAGGTTTGCTGCTCTTTACTTTCTTAATACTCTGGACTTTCAGGGGAGTGACTGGCAGTGCTTCATAAGTGAGTGAAGCTCCAGCTGGGGAGGTGAATATCATCTTATTCCCTATCCTTGCAATAACTGATGTGCAGTAAATGCACCATTAATATTATTCCTTTATATTTTAAGTGGTTTTTTAAATCATATATTAAATCGAAAGTCCTAGGAAAATTGGAACATTTATGGATTTAATGGAATTTCAAGCGGTGTTCACAAAAAATAGGTGAAACTTCATGAAACAGTTACTTTTGGGATTTATGAAATTTGGCAAACAGCTACATTTCTATCATTGCTTGTGAGAAGATGAGGAAGGTGGTAGAATACGTCTAAATTATATGCAGTAATGAGATACACAAAAAATATTTTTGTCCTTTCAGAAATGTATTTAAGATTAGCCTTTATCTATTTGCAGTCTTACAGGTTTCTCAAAGTTTTGTTTTACAATAATATAGGAAATAGAAACATGCTGCCATACTCACAGATGTCTTTGGAAGTTTCAAAGATACAACAAACTCTGAAATGTTAAATGAAATCTGTCCTACAGAATATATTCTAAAGCATTAACAACACAGAAAACCAAGGGAAATGGGTAAGTTGGTATTCACCTCTTTCTACTTGGTATGAATCCTTAAAATTTTATTAAGTCTTTCAAACATTATAATTACGGAGAGGTATGCTCTGCATACCTGGTAAATATGAAAATGAAGAGGAAACACATTATGTAAAATGTCCTTATGGGTTTCAATGACAATCAGTATTTCTTAAATTTGTTTTAGAGGTTAAATGCGTCATAAAATGTCCAGGTTTTAAACTGTTTTCTGTAACTGACATATAGAGAAAGAATGGGATTCCTGTATTCAGAAGCAAAAGAGAAGACAACAATGGGTTATTGGAAAGGACAAGGAGTTATGAATTATACTGGAGGCTCAATTAGGCAGAGATCAGAGAAGTAAGGTGGATTGTGGAGTGGGAACTGAAGGTTAAAAACCTCTGGAGCCCTTGGGACGGAAGAAACTTGTGCTAGGAGCATCCGCACTTGTAAGCAGAGCAGCCTTTGTGACCTGTGATACATCCAAGGCAGTTGTTCCCACACATGATGGTTCTGTCTCCATTCCATTTCTTGGATCTTTCCCACATTACATGATGTTCTCTCTCAAATGAATCTCTGTACTTCTTTACAGCCCACACCTACCCATCCCTTTTGAACACACTGCTTTTACAGGCCCAGCTTTCCAGTTCACAGCCTTGATGTCTGTTGATGCTTGTCTTATTCTTTTGGCTGCCTCTGACCACTGGCACCTGTCCTTGCTCACTGCAGCTGCAGGCCCCTTCACAGAAGGAGAAAGCAACTTGGGTTTTGGCATTGTATAGATATTGCACTTACCAAATTATCTGAAAAAAATTATGTACTAATATGCCTGTCTTTCCTATTATTCTGAATGAACCAAAAGGGATCAAATAAGCGTAGGAGACCAAGAACAAAATTCTACTTGCTCAAATTTTGTCATAAGGCCTAGCCAAAATGCTCTTATTTTTAAAAGCTAAGTCAATCCATATTATGTTCAAGAAATATAATTTAGAAAGCATTTTCTGTGTCATTTCTGTTGTGACAGAACTCAGAGAAATGTAAATTAAGGAAAGTCAAATTTTAGCAAGTCCAGAAATGCATACTAAATGTGGAATTTTAATTTGTGTGTAATTTAAACTCTGTAATATAGATTATGTGAAGTACTTGCATTAAAAAATTATGAAGAGTGCTCTCAGATCTAAACAATCGCATTGTACATTTTTTAAGAATTCAATTATGGATAATATTGTACAAAATGAAAGTTAAAATACATTTAAGATAAATACCTTGACACTATGGAATTGTTTTGTGTTTGGCCAGTAATCTCTAAGATTAGAGTTGGGTAGCTAAGTTCAGCTAACACTAAGTGTTATAACACATTTGGGACTCTGCCATACAGCAGAAACTCTAGGAGATGCATAGCAGTAGAAACAAGAAAAACATAAATTGAACACAATAAATTTACATTGAAAGTTCTTTAGGGAGCAAGCTTACTTAATTGAAGAAGATATAAGCACATGTTTAGCTGCTGTGTTTAATAGATAATTTGTAATACATTCCTAAAAAAAAAAAAGCATATACTTAAAGAGTTTAACTGACGTAAAAGTAACTTAACAGAAGTCATGGAATAAAAGCCTGTGCATTTCTGAAGTATATAATTTAAGGATCCTTTTTTACAGGCATAAAAAGCGCGAGCTCATACTGAAGACAAATGTCATGTGTAACATGTAGCATTGTTGCTCCAAATGCCCAAGCAATAAATACAGTTAACATCTTTCAATTTTTTTGCCCTCAGCCTGGCATCCTTAGTTACACAAATGGTATATTTAAGGGTTACAAGACTTAGCAGTCAATAATTAAACTCATTAGTAAGATTTTTAATTTTGCATCATGTACTTTTTCTGGGCTACAAAACAGTAGAATGATTAAAAACATCACCACTCAAAGCCTCAGCATATTTTAAAGATATAACCTTTAACATATCTCAGGCTTTAGATATCCAGACTTCAAGATGAGTTGGATCCTAATTAATATTAAGGGAAAAAATGTATACCTTTAAAATTCTGATTTAGGTTATTTACGTTGGAATGGATTTCTTTTTAAAAATACTCCAGCTTAAATTTAACATTTAAATTGTGAAAATACTTCTATACACTTAAATCTGCTGCAGCCTGTTATAAGAAGTAAATTAGACATTCAGACCTGTTGCATCAGTGAATTATCTTCAAATTTCAATGAAACAAAGGCTTTTTTAATTGCTGTCAGAATCAAAGGAAGACATGCTAAATTTCTCAGTTTAGTCATTCTGTGTGAAAATGTTGCCATGTCATCCATTTAAGTGTCTATCATTAAAATGTTTTTACTTAGAGTGAATACTAGTACTTACCTGGTTTTTACTGCAGAAATATATTTCTGCTTCACAGGAACATGTTTCTGTTGTCCCTCAATGTCCATGCTAATTCAAGGCTGAAAAGTCCAGTAGTAACTAATAAGTCAATCTAACTTGTTTTCACAGAAGTTGCAAGGGACCCACAAGGATCATCAAGTCCAACTCTCAAGGGAATGGCCCATACAGGGACTGAACCCATAAACTTGGCATTACTAGCACCAAGTTTTAACCAACTGAACTAGTCTCAGGGTTCTTTTTTCAGACTGTTTTCCTGGCAGGAAGGTATCTACTTCATTTTAGAAAATATAGGAGAATGTTTCTTTATGTGCCTGTATGTATCTTTAGCCACTTTAGAAAAGAAACCTGTGCTTACCAGAAATTATTGACCAGTGCATTCACTAGAATAAAATAGTCCTTGTATAATAAATGACTAAACTTTAGATAATTTAATAACCTAATAAATTCAGAACAATTTAAAAATGATATTTTGAATGATTTCTACTTTCTATCTCAATGCAGTCTTGCAAGATAAAAAATAAAGCAATATTATTTTCTAAACAAGAAATTAATTCAACTTAATTAAATGTAAAAGAAAGGAATTTAAATGTGCATTACATAATGGCAAAAATAAACAACTAATTTAATGTAAGTGATCATGCTTTATTTAGCAGTAGCCTAGCCTAATGGTTCAGTGAACCAGTGGGAAAGAACTTCTTCTTAGGCAAATGCAAAACAAGATTTAAAATCTACTATTTAAATCAAAGGTTCCTGCATGCTGGTTTAAATTGTCATTAAAACTAGTGATTTAAATAATTTAATTTGAATCAAATGTTAAATGGCCAAATAAGAGAAAAATAGAAAATGCTTAGTCAAGGGACTAGAACAATCCTCTTGGAGCTTCCTCCCCACCCATAATGCTTTTGATAGGTGTATCACAAGGCTTTAAGAGTATGTTATCTTTACCTGGCACAAATATATTATGATAAACAAGAGCTGACTCTCCACCTTTTTCAGTGAATGTGATAAGCTAAGTATTTGTTTAGGGGTTTAAAAAAACACAGATCAAGTTGGACAGGTAACAGACTGGTCTGGAAACTGCTTCCACTCATCCTCAGAAATGTGAGTTGGTTTACCTCGTGATGGAATGGAAAAAAATTCCTTTAAATTTGCTCTGTTATTTTGGTGTGCCAAATGAGTCTTCATTTCTGAGGTTTATCCAGTCTCTGTGTCATGAAACAATGAAAAGTGAAGTTTCAGATTTTATGTGAGGGAGATATTTCAGAAGGCCACAAGCTCTTCAAGGAGCCAGGCTCACTCACTCCTTGGAGAGAAGTAGACTTCCTTGGTCTTGCATGAAGTTGGGAACATGGAGCATATTGTGATCCTTTGGTTAACCACAGAGCCAGCAAACCTCAAGGGATTTGTTTTTAGCAGAAAGAATGGTCAGCCTGAAGCTATAGGAGATGAGTACATCCAGCCATCGAACATGGTGAACCTGAGGAGCAGTGAGCTGCGCTAGCAAGTCTCACCAGCACATTGTGCTGCACTCACTCATCTACAGGGCAGTGCTGTGAAGTGGCTGCACCTCTCATCCATGACCTCAGTGGCTGTAAGGGGTCTGGGAAGTTAAAACAAGGCTACAGGACCATTGTCTGGATGGTGGGTTGGTGATGGGTGACCTAAAGGGAAGAAGAGGCAGAGGATTTGGGCAAGGACAGAAGGACTTGGAGGGAAGCAACTGCAAAATGGGAGAGGCTGGAGGCTAG
This sequence comes from Pyrocephalus nanus, assembly GCA_038380795.1. Taxonomy (NCBI): domain Eukaryota; kingdom Metazoa; phylum Chordata; class Aves; order Passeriformes; family Tyrannidae; genus Pyrocephalus; species Pyrocephalus nanus. The sequence continues at coordinate 1,873,490 of CM076262.1, forward strand.
AGTAAGTTTGGACAGTGAGCAGCAGACCTAGAAGAAGGGAAGGATATAGGTGAGTAGAAAGAAAAGGGAAAATATGTGGCCTGGATCATGTTTTCTGAAGTGCTTTTTCATTATTAAAGTCTTTCAGTCTTCCCGGCATCCTTCCAGTGGTAACTTTTTTTTCCCATGAAAATATACTCAGTTTATTAAGAAATAGACATTATGCCAAAAATGCATTTGCCCAAATGCATTTAGTGTGATATACTTGTAAAAGTATTTACAGTCACAGTATACATGTGATAATGAATTAAGTATTTTTTTAAATTGCCATTCTTCAGCACTATATGGTTTATTACTGTGGTTCTTTGCCTGCATGAGGTTAATGCCTCTGTGGTAGAAGCTGTGAACATTGTCACAGTAGCTGTGCAAATCAGTATAAAACTTCATGTCATGCAGCTATGATGCTGTAATGCCTCTCAGATATATGATCTCTCGTAATTTGAACAACCTGTAGTAATTTGAATATAGAATCCTCTCAGGACTGAAATGGGATAGTGCTGAGTAGATTGGTTGTCCTCCATCCTTCCTGTATGGAGGAGTTATCAGGTGTTCAGTTTGAGTTGTTCATAGATAGAAAAAACTGCAGCAACAAACCTGAGGTGATAAAATTCAGACTGAAACATTAGTATAGAAATGCATATGTTACTGACATCCTGGCTCATAACAAGAGACTGATATTTTATATACTGTGGGTAAAATCTTGTCCCTGTTCAATATATGAGCCATAAATCCAAAGGAAATACTTACAATACTAAAAAGGCAAACAGGGCAAACAAAGAAAACCCTCCATGTTTCAGGTATTTAAATAATCAAGTAATTAAATAATTATTGGAAGATAATTTGTTTATTATACTTTTTGATTTTAGGGAGATTGTATAGTCATACATAAATACTGGGAAATCCTTACACTACCAATGCCTTCCAGTACGTATGCTGTCTTACCTTATGAAGTCATAGGAGTCAATTGCAAGGCAGTTTTAGCTACCTGTGCACATCAAATTCATAGAACAGCTTCTCATCAGATTAAAATTAAAATAATACTTCTGCTGTAAAGCCACTCAAAAAAAGAGGTGGATTTTAATACAGTAGCTCTGCCATCTGTAAGAATTTGTAATAACAATCCAAAATTAAAACAGATAGAAAGGAGGAAAGGGGTTAAAATGAAAAGCTGTAATGCATTACACTGCATCTGATTTTACCTGTTTCAGCTCAAACACAAAATAGGTGTTTTTTTTTTAAATATTAATCTCTGAAAATGACAGGTGTCAAGAGTCTTTTATAATACACATACAAAAAAAGTTGCGGTCAAGAGGTCATATCACTGCAATGTATTAGGCAGTAGCCTTCTCTCTTGTGGTATTTTCCTTGTTTGAAGTGTTTCCACTGAAAGGTGCTTGCTGTAATGCACATCACTAAAATGATCTATTTGGGAACTTTACATGTTAAAGGAAGCTGTGAGAAGACTTTGATATTGTGTATGTCTCCTCTCTTAACAGTTGCGTGTTCAGAACTCTCTGGGATGCTATAAAGCACAGAAAGGATATATGGCTTACAGGAACATATGTGTTTTGGGATTGAATTTTATAAATATTATTCTCATAGTTAAAACAATATTATAAATATTATTCTTCTTGTAGTGAAAGCATTTTTTTTTCTTTTATCTTAACATTCTTTAAAGAGAATTCTGATGCCTTGGACATGAGGCTCTGTATTTCTCTAGACTGTTTTTCAGTATTTTTTTCATGTTTTCTTCACTGGTCTTGAGCACCACAATCCATTAAAAAAATAAATGCCATGTGCAAAATAAGATGCTTACACACACACAGAGAAAACAAAACTGGAGTACTTTGAAAACTTTCTTTCTTATGCTCATAGTAAAGACAAGTTTTACTTTAAGAGACAGTATATAAGGCCAGTTTCAGAGGCTCTCCTTGACCTCTGTGAGCTAAATGGACAAAGTCTTACAGCTTCATTTTGTTTTTCTGCACATCAAAGCTTGGGCACTATACCTACATGGGCAGGTATTTTGACCCAAATTATTCAATATGCTACAAAACCATTAAGAAAAACAAAACAAAACAAAACAAAACAAAACAAAACAATAATGGTGAAGACCTTGAGCATTTACATTTAAGTACAATTTTGAAAATATATCTTTTTTTGACACACCAGTCTCCAGAGTGGTTTGACCCAGAACCTTATGAATGAGTTGTTTGATGTGGTGATACTTCTAGAAACGGTTTGTTTTCCATTTTTGTTCAGTTGTTTTGGGTAGGGGTGGAGAAGGCAGATTAGTGACAAAATTACGTTACATTTTAAACTAGCCTTAAACCCTCATCAAAGTAGGGTGCCTAATTAGGGATTTAGGAAAGGTGGATTATAAAAATGAGCGCTAGTTGATTGTTCCTAAAGTGCCCCGAGGGGAGTAGGAAGGGCTTGCTCAGCTATTCTGTACCCCAGCATCATGCATGGGAAGGACTGGGAAACTAAGGGAGTGTTTGCTTTTGAAAAGCGAATTGAGATGGAGAGTGGTTTTTTTTTCTGTCTCTAGGAGAAGAAGCTTTATTGTGTTCCTTTGGATCTTGATGAAGAGCAGTACTGCTTGCCTCATGTATGCTTCTATGCAGGAAAGTTCTGCAGTATATACACTGCAGTTTCGTAGGAAATTATATTTTGATTTTAAAAATAATGTTCATAATTTTCTCTTGCTTCTGGATGGGCTTGTGCAGTGTGTTTACATGTATAGGAAATTGAAGATTTAAAAATGGTTGTCTGCTAGTCTTTATTGAATTCAGAGAAGGGAATGGAGATGGCAAGAGGAGTCCAGAAAAGACTTGGCAGAAAGATATTACTTTTTGTTTAAAATTCCTTAAACCCACTAATTTTTTATCAGGTTGATAGCACACCACTGAGGCAGGATCGGCTACTGCGTGTACAGGAGGAACAAGAGGAATGCTCAGGAAACAGGAGATGTAGTTACAAGGGAATAGGAAGGCAGCAAAAATAAAAAGAATGGAAGAAAAGGTATTGAGTGTAATGAAGTGTAGAGGAATCTACAGCCCTATGAAACTTTATGGACAGTATTAAAAAAATCAAATAAAGAATTCTTTATTCTTCTCTGTATTCTGCTTCCACTCCACAATTTACTGAAAGCTCTGTTTTCAGTAGTTTGAGCAACAAAGAATAATAACGAATATGAAAAGGAAAAATGGAAGATGGTATCTGGGAATGGACATTTTAGGGATTCCACTGAGTTTCTGATTGCTGTATAAAGCATGTTTCTCATGTTATCTCATTTTATGGTATTCCCCAGAATGCACAAGATGTTAGATGTCAAGATCATAGCAGTGAAATAGAGATGTTACGAACTTTTTTTCCTACTTAAACAGTCTATCTCTAACAGTCTGCTGAAAATTGTTATTTTGATGCATTTTTATGTATGGTGATCTTTAGGGGTAAAACTAGAGGGCTAGCTGTTACAGCTAGGATGGGATGGGAATGAAAATTAGAGTTTACCTCTGTGTTTCATGAGGATGAGCAATTTGGAGAATAGGCCAATTCTGAAATTCAGGTGTAATATCTTTGCCACCATTAAATGTGTGATCATTGCTTTGGTAGTTGCAACAGGAAGAGGAGAGGTTACATACAGAAATGATAGTTGCATTTTTTTTTAGCTTTAGCTATTTTTAAATAGCAGAGGATCAGAACCCATGTGCAACAAGATAATAAAAACCCCCAAACCATAAGGATTGACTTTAGGAGTTGCTAAAGGAAAGACAATGCAGAAAAAAGGACAAAGGAGTACACAGAGACAGAAAGGGATAAGCAGAAACAGGAGGAAAGAACTTGCAGAAGACATAATTAGAAGTTATCTTGGAAATTATAAAATTATCCAGTCTGTGAGGGGCTAAATGTGACAGTATGATACTGAATAACTTTGAACAACTGCAAATGTATTAAATACATAAATACAGTATTCTAACTTCAGTCATTCTGAAAACTTCCCTGACATCATCTGTTATGATACTAGGTTGATGTAATTGTCTTATACTAATTTTTTATGCCAGTCTTCAGACTTCTTTTGGTCTGTCAGCCTAGCAATCTGTGCACAGCTTCTAATGTGAATGGCATTAAATAATTAAGGCCAAAGTTACTGAATTTTAGAACATCCTGGAAATGTGTTTAATTATTTTTTATAAAGCTGAAATAATCCTATCTAAGGTAGAGAAATAAAAACCTGAATAAGTGTGTTAAGTAAAATTTGTCTTCCAAAATACTGATAGCTCTTAAAACGCAAGATAACCTGGAAGATGAAGTGTTCAGTACTTCTGAGGACAGCATCCTAGATCATTAACGTGAGACAGAGAGGTGTGCAGTTATCTTATAAGTGGACATTAGTGAGATACAAGTAGTTTCTGATTCTTGCCCCAACTATGCTGTAACAGTTTTCAGTAACTTTTATGTTCATTCATTAATTTGGATGTTCATGATGTGTTCCTTCATTTTGCAGAAAGTAGAAGACTGTTGCTGTTTACCAACATGTTTATTTTGAATATTAATCTATTTACACTCAAAGTTGAACAAGCACATTGAATCAAGGTTTTAAAATCATGAGTCAATAGACTCAATATTCTTCAGGCTTTGGAAATTTTTTTTTGTGGCAATTTTTTGAAGGGTTATTTAACAGTGATAAATTAATTTTGTTTAAGTGACTTATGTGAAAACACAAAAAGCAGGCAGGTAGGCCCAGTCTGGTGTAACTAAAGTGCACTAAAGACCAAAAAACTGGAAAACAATCTTATAATGTAACTCAAAGGGAAAAAAAAAAATAATAAAAAAAGAGGTAATACAATCTTTTTTTTTTTTTCCAGTTTAAGTAATGAGCGTTCTAATTTTATCATACTCTGATCTGTTAATTTTTTCATGGATAATATTCCTGAATTTTCGTAGACAGACTACTTTGTTTGGCAGCACTGATTATTATTTTAGCGATATTTTTCATTCACAATTGTTAGTGAGTCAAACAGCCAATGACAAAGTTAAAATTAAGTATATTGCCCAATTTTAGAAAAAATGCCCCTGTCTGAGAACAGTATCCAGTTTATTTTTAGATGAAAATTATCTTAAAATCCTTAAAAGGATGACTTAATATTTTTTTTAATATTATGTCTAAAAGAAAAACAAGTAAGATTGGCATATTTTACAGTCTTCCTTAGTACCATTCTCACTCAAGATGAGAACTGTAACCTTTTGTGTTACAGGTTTCCTTTTAAAGTATAATGAACATTTTTGCCCATTAGCAGAATTGGAGTATTTTTTAATAGTTGTGTAATATCCCCTAAAAAAAAAAGTATATGTCTAGTTGCTACAGCCAATACATATATTCCCTTAGGCCTGTCAAAGCAAATATTTAGCATTTCATTGTGATTCAAAAAAACAATACTGTAGGAAAGAGTCAAATTGAAAAAGTAATTTACAACAGATCAACTGCATAATATTTTAATAGTGCTGTGTTCATCTGCATGATCCACACCTTTTTGATTGTTGATTAGATAAATTGGTATCTTCTCAGGCTTATCTTTCTGTCATCCAGTTCTGTGTTAACAGAGGCTTCATTTTGTTGGGGCAATCTGTGCCTATCTTGGTAGGAAAGATTTATGCTTCATTTTTACTTCTTGGGTGATGTCAATCAATTGTATTCAGGGTTGAATACAGACCATTGATTTTAGAGGGCTTTGTATCTCCTCAGCACATGTTAATAGTCTCTAATTTGGGTGCCTTAGGTTTGGCACCAAAATTTGATAACAGTGTCCTAGACATCTTTGCAAAAGGGGCTTCATGGTATTGGTTTTTAGTTAATGCAAGACAAAGATGATTCGTTTCTGAGCTGTTATATCCAGGCAAAACAGGCAAAGTGATTCTCATCACTTAAGTGTAACTGCAGTACAGGATCCCAGGAAACTATCTCCTGTGCTTTTATCAAAAGACTACATTTTGTCAAAACTTCACTCAAGAAAAATGAACCCTGTCTTAAAAAGTAACTCTGGGGTATTTTTTTCTTTGGCATTGAAACATGATCCAGACTTGGCAATCAGTTTCAGGTTTCCCTTTATTTAATGCCGTAACTCCTACATATAACTTTTTTAGGAATAAGGATAATTCAGAAGTGATAAATAAACTCTCATAGCTAATTATATATTTTGCTGAGATGTGCTGTAGCTCACTGATAGTCAGGACTGGAAACAAGTTTGTTTTGCTTTTATTTATAAAGAAGTTATTACATCTTGCATGGTGATAAATTATATAACCCTTTTGTCTAAGATTTGATACACCAAAGCAGTTTGGGATTAGATTTCAGAAGTCAATTTAGTTTGTATGTCAGTCTGCCTCTGGTTGACAGCAAAACTTTATCAGCATGTTATCTGGAGATACAGGGGCATTGTTTTACTTTATCCAAGTCCATGTGTGATTATTGACTTGTGATTACTATACTTGACCAAATTTGATTAACACACCTGTGGCTTAAATCTTGAAAACAGCAATGCTATGTATCTTTGTATTCCATGAGTGTATCAGAGTAAACTTAAATTAAATGAGCTTTTCAGAGAATAAGTCTTGCCAAGTAACTTCATCAAATGAGAACTTGTACAAAAAAAATGCATGCATATTTACCCCAGACTATAGCAGTTGTATTGAATGGTATTTGTACTGAATGTGACCCAAGCAGCACTATAAATTTCTGAATTAATGTCTTCAAATGTCTTTGAAAAGCAGTCTTGTTAAAATCCTGTAGTTAAAATCCTATCATGGTCCTCAATCGTAGTCTTTGAGAGAAATAAAGAAGACAAGTTAAGCTCAACTTCATAGTTTCCCCTCCAAATATTTGTCACTTTCAGATGTCTGTGTGCTGAGTCTGTTAATATTTTTCTGACTTGTACAGGGTTTGCTTTATTCAGTCTGTTGGTTCATAGTAGCTACCAAGCAGTGACCAGAAATATTGCAGCTGCAGTTATGCTTAAGTGATGAGAATCACTTTGCCTGTTTTGCCTGGATATAACAGCTCCAGCAACAATTCATCTTTTTCTTGCATTAACTAAAACCCAATACCATCAAGCCCCTTTTGCAAATGTGTCTAGGACACTCTTTTCAAACTCAGGTGCCTAAACTTGCAGCTATTGACTCTTTCAGCGGCAGGGAGGCCCTGCAGAGAGACCTAGACAATTAGAGGACTGAGCAGTCACCAACCAGATGAAGTTCAACAAGGGAAAGTGCTGGATTCTGCATCTGGGATGGGGCAGCCCTGGCTGTTTGTACAGACTGGAGAATGAGATGCTGGAAAGCAGTGTGCCATTGGAAGGAACCTGGGGGGCCTGGTTGATGGCAAGTTGAATCTGAGTCAACAATGCCCTGGCAGCCAGGAGGGCCAACAGTGTCCTGGGGGACATCAGGCAAAGCACCCCCAGGGAGGGGATTGTCCCACTCTGCTCTGCACTGGGGTGGCCTCACCTTGAATATTGTGGGCAGGTTTCAGCACTGCAATATAAGAAAGATATAAATCTGTTAGAGAGTGTCCAAACGAAAATAGTGTTGAAGCCATATGAGGAGCAGGTGAGATCACTTGGTCTGTTCAGCCTGAAGAAGAGGAGACTGAGGGGAGACCTCACTGAAGTTACAACTTCGTCATGAGTGGAAGCAGAGGGACAGACACTGATTTCCTGTCTGTGGTGACCAGTGACAGAATTCAAGGGAATGGCCTGAAGTTTTTTGTCAGAGAGGTTTAGGCTGGATATTAGAAAGAGGTTCTTCACCCAGAGGGTGGTTGGGCAGTGGAACAGGCTCCCCAGGGAGCCGCACCAAGTCAGACAGAGGTCAAGAACTGTTTCGACTATACTCTCGGGCACATGGTATGACTCTTGGTGATGGGTCTATACAGGGTTGGACACAATGATCCTTGTGGGTTCCTTCTAACTCAGGATATTCTGTGATTCTGTGATTACTAATACAAGGAGAACTTTTCAGCTGAGTAGTTATTAAATATTGAAATGTGCCAAAGAGATTATGTGAAATTAAATATTTAATTTTGCATGATATCTTCACAGAAATGTTTCAGCTGTTTTATATTTTGAGAAGATACTAAAATGTATGATCTCAATATTGTATTACCGAATGGCTTAACAAATTTCATAAATGCTATTTAAGGCATATACAGTCTCTTTACTTTGCTATATGAGTATGGAACTAATAGACTGGAAGTGATCTCCTTGGTTGTGAAGTCATCTTCTTTTAAATGGAAATCAGAAGTTTATCAAACTCCACCTAAGTTTGTCCATGTAAGTTACTGCACATAAGTTTATCTAGATGAATACATGCACTCAAAGTTTGGATTCTCAGGGCTAACAAAACTTGTGAACAGAACAGATAAATGATGGGGAAAAGAGATGATAAACAAAAAAATATAATAAACAAATTATTAGGAAGTTAATTAAGGAGCTGTTATAACCAATCTGAGTAACTTATTCCAGTGAAAAACAAAACAAAACAAAGCAAACAGCCAAAAACCAAACCACACTAAAATAATTAAACTACAACCAAAAAATCCTAACCAACCACAAGATTGTACACAAAACCCTCACTTCAAAACCTGCAGGTAAATTTTTCCCTTAAGTTTCAGTGAAGCCTAAATTTTACCCCATGCTCTCACTACAAGCAGATGAGCCACAATAACAAAGAATATTAAACTAGACTAAGTTAACTCTCTTGTTTCCTATAAATCAAAGATGTTCACATAAACAATTACCAATTTGTGGCAGACTGCCAAGTGTATATTTCTTACTGTAACTACCAGTGATCATCATGGGGATTGTCATTCTTTTCCCTCTTGGATTGCACATTCCAGAGTAATTGTGTTAAGAGCTTATTCATCGATTGTTAAATCATCTTTGATTCAGGGAAATATTTGGGTAAAACAGAGTGTTACTTAATAAACACAACAGACAACCAATATTCAGTGCTATGGTAATGGATTTATTCAGCTATATTTGGGAAAGTGGCTTGTGTTAAAGGCTGTCTGTGGTTGAACCCTCATGAAAACCATTGGATCACAGAATCATTGGATCATGGAATCATAGACTGGCTTGGGTTGGAAGGGACCTCAAGGATCATTTAGTTCCAAACCCCCTGCTGTGGGCAGGGACACTTTCCACTAGACCAAGTTGCTCAAAGCCCCATCCAACCTGGCCTTGAACACTTCCAGGAATGGAACATCCACAGCCTTTTTGGACAACCTCACAGTAAAGAATTTCTTCTGTATATGTAACCTAAACCTACTCTCTCTCAGTTTGAAGCCATTCCCCCTTGTCTTGTCACTACATGCTCTTGTAAATAGTCTCTCTCGTCTTGTAGGTTCCCATCAGATACTAGAAAGCCACAGTTAGGTCGCCTTGAAGACTTATTCAGTGTGAATAATCCCAATGCCTTTAGCCTTTCCTCATAAGAGAGGTGCTCCATCCCTCTAATCATCTTGGTGGCCTTGACTCAGTGAAACGATTGAGAAAGACTGTATCTTTTATCTTCCTTGCCTTTAATAGCTGTAAGATCTTTCTCTTCTCCCTTTCACCAATACTGATCCATTGATTTTTGTGAGACTTTGGTAATAGTGTTTCAAATTAGTGTCAGCCACTTGAATTGTTTCCTTTTTGGTATTAATGAGCATTATGACACAAATGTTCTATTTGATACCTCAATTAGTATTTTAGATAGGATCCATAAAACCTCCTAAGTAACCATCCTCTGTCTATCAAGGGAGAAGTGTAACATATACAAGAGGTTAGCACAACTGGTGGTGTGATTGACTAAATGCTTCCTTGCTGATCGGCTGTTGCCTAAAAGGTAAGTGGTCCTTTGGGTTCAGGATTCTTGTGGGATGCATTCTTGTCCCTTCTAGTTACAAGGCAAAGTGAATCTCAAAATCTTAGCTTGTGCCTCTTTATTCATAATCCCTTTTAAGTAGCTATATGTATGCTTTGACCTTGTGTAGCTCTATTGTTGGAAAACTCTTGTTAAAAGTGTAAATTTATGATCAGACACAAGCTTTTCTTAATCTAACCAAAAACATAAGCTAACACATGAAAAGTATCAATCAGCTCTTTATTTCTAATACTAAGAGGTACAGCCATATTCAAACAAGTTTGCATTTTTAAAATGAGTAATCTTTCTTATATCTATGCCAATAAGACCTTTAGTTTCCTCTGTGTTTCTGCCTGGTACTGGCAAAACAATTTTATATGCGATGACCCCTGTCAGTTACAGTTGGAAGTTGATTTTTTGTATAGAAAGCATTGCTAAAAATTTTGTCAAGATGTCTAATGTTTTTAGTAACTGAAGGTGAACTATTTTTAAAAGGTGCCTAAGAGCCCACTTTGATGTAATTAGTCATTCATGTTTAAATATTTTATTATGATGCCATTATCATAATCCCTAAATGTTCTTCACCATTTCTTTCCAAAGGAGCCACAGCACTTTGCAGGGTCAAGCAATAGTAAGTGGTGATGGCTGCTAATAGCTCAGTGCAAAAGACACTATCAGTGGAACAACAGAAGTGGAAATTTAGAGCCTTCCTTTGTGTCATCTTTGAATCCAAAACACCCACTGAAATAAAAAATCAGGGGCAGATGTAGGCCAGGATATTTGGGTCACCCTAAAACAAGCAGGGTAGATGTTCATCTCTTCTTGAATAGACAACATCCTTTATTTCGGGGGGATCGCTTTACTTTATATGTAAAGAAAACAACGTCATTTCAGACCAGCTATCGAAATTAGAGCAGTCCAGGGCATGACTGTTGATTGATTTCCTATTTGATTATGAGTGAACAAAAAAATACAGAATGCTTTTTTAAAAATAGGCTCTTTGAAACCCTACTGAAGAGGGTCAAGGAATGGGAAGCATTAGGCATGTAACGGTGGTCCCTTGATCTGCCTCATTAGTTCAATGGGATTTCAAAGGTACAGTTTTTAAAACATTGTTCCCACACATTTTTTGAATTCTAGTCAAAAGGTAGATCGATCAGCAGTAATATCTTGGATATAAAGCCTGCTGTTTAAATAGCTAGCCAGAAATTGCCCATACTTTTCTTGATGTATCTTTTAAACAATTGCTGTATGATGGGGTAGCAATCATTGCAAGGATAAGGGAACCTAAAAATATATCTCTTTCGGAGTCATAACAATAAAATATAGTTTCATTTGTACTTTTTGGAAATAAAACTGATTTAATGTAAAAAAACCCTCAGAGTGGTTTCATCTTGGGTATTATTTTTGCTTAAGAAATCAGCTTGCAAATTGCACTTGGCAAAGCATTAAGGCTGTCATCGTTAACTAGTACCCATCACAGAAAATAGTCTTTTGTGCCTACTAGTATATATTTTGGATAATATAAAGTCTCATCAATATGCAAAAATTACTGAAAAACATTGTATGCTGTAAATAAAAAATTTTGATTATTGTGAAGAATATACACAATTTTTCAGTAGCATTTTAGCAGTTAGAATTAGAAGGATTAGAAGAGTTAGGTTATAAAGCACGAGTTTTGATTAGTTAACTTTTATTTTACGAAAAAATGAGTGATCAATTTTTAGCATTTTTCTAATTAAATCTAGTCAAATGAAAGGGTAAGCGTGCATGTGAATGCAAATTTTCAGGCCTAAATTTATCAATATTTGTATTCTTAGATAGTAGAAGTAATAAAAATATTAGTATGAGATTCTGTTAAGAATGATACAGTATAACATTATTTCCTCTAATACTAAAGAATTTTATTAAAGAAAACTTTGATCTCACAGGTCTTTCAGAGAGGCACTTTGTCTTTGAAATACACTGTACAATAGCTAGCTCACTGCTGATGTTAAGAGATCTAAACAGGGATAAAGATCAGTAAGTTGTCAGCAAATTTTGAACTGAAATACATTGAGTATTGGGATCACCATCATAGCATGCATAGGGTATGTCAGCAGCTTTTTGGACAGAAAATACCGTATTACAACCATACTGAGAACTACATCAATATTTCCTTTCCTTTTCTTTCAGTTCCATTGCATTGCATTGCATTGCATTGCATTCTTTTTCCTTTAGCTTTCTTTTATTTCTCTTTCTTTCCCTTTTGCTTTTCTATTTCCCTTAGAATTGTCATGCAGTTTATACTTGAAAAACTAACTTTCTGGTTAAAATCTTAGTAACGTGGCAAAGGAAAAAGCCAACCAACAAACCAACAAACCAACGAACCAACCAAAAAACCCCCACAAAAACAAACCAACCAAAAAACCCACCACCACCAACCCCCCACAAACAAACAAAAAAATGAAAAAAAACCCAACAAAACACAAAAGTTAGTTTGTATGATACCTAATACTGCTTGGGATGGAAGATTAGTCTTTGCCTACTTTTTATCAACCTGTGTCTGTCTCTACATATATGCCTCTGTAATGCTTCTAACCACGATTTTGCAGGATTGTTAATACAAGATGGTAGAATATATTTTAGCAGGCATCAATGAAAGGGTTGATAATCCTGCTTTTTGTGATTCCAGTTAGAGTACCTATCACCTCAAAGGAAACCACATTAAAAAAAAATATATTTGAATATATTTAAAAGCTACATACATTTGCTGCTCTAAATTAACTACTTAAAATGGATGTGCTTCCAGTTTTATATGTAGTAAGATGCATACTACTGGATTCCAACTATTTCTTAGGAAGAGATATGAGAGATCATTATGTTTCTTGATATATATGGACATATTTAAATGGTCAAGACCACATAAAAATTTAAATAAAATAAAAGCAGGAAGGAAAGTTCTATGATATGAGGATTTTGAAGGTTCGTATGCAACTGAGTAGAATGTTGCAGTCCTTCTCAGATATAGATACAAACAGTACTTTAAAAAAATTGCTTGAATGTGATGTGCTATTGTTACTATTTGTATTATTGGGCCTTAAAAACTTGATTCAAGTTCATGATCCATATTGTGCAAGGTATTATTGCAGTACAATGAAAAATCAGTTTGTTTCCTAAAGAGACAAGAATGTGTCTTTGAAGAGGTTTTAGTAATAATAGAAAAAACAACTTCTAATACTCTCCAGTATAACTGAATAATATTCAGCGGCTGTAGTGTCATCTACATTACAGTAGTGTTCTTTACACCACAGGGGATTTTTCTGGGGTAAGTCAAAAAAACAATGATGTAAATCTCTAAAATTGTATCTATTGTTAGTCAAGATAACCTTACACTACTGCCTCTATGTGGATATGTTTTTATCACAATTGCAGTGCTAAAAGGTGTTTTTTTATTAGAACTTTTTATAATGCTTTCAGCTTGTTCTTCTTAGGAAAGTCCCTCACTTTGCCATTAGATTGCTCTGAGCATGCAGAAGAAAACTACATGACTACACCTGGTAGTTTATTTAGAGGACAACATTTTGGAAAAAATACGGACAACTTGTGTTTCCTTTCTGTCAACTTCTTGCCCCTTTCCTTCACAATGTGGTTGAGGTACTATGTAAAAGGCTGTGGCTGCCATGCTGTCAGAGCTGTTAGGAGCCCTGTCTCTGTGCCTCACCTTACAGATTTGCTTTTTACCTTTTTTGGGTTTTTTGAGTTCTTCTATTCTAAGGAGCCCTATCCATTCTCCTTCCTGAGCACTGGCCAACCTTTGATGGCTCAGTCTTTTCTCTGGCTTGAGGGAACCTTTCTTCCAAGCAGATGATAATAAAAACATACATCCTCTTGCCTAACCTGGAACTGAAAATTGGAAAAGCAGTTCCTTTTTCTCCAGTAGTGTAATCTACTATTAGAGAATATAACACTTTTTATACTGTTCAGGGAAAAAAGAGTCACCTTCTTCTTTGTAACATGGGAAATGGGATTTATGCATCTATCTTGGTTATGCTCTTCTCCATCTTTCAAAGAGGATAAAAGGGGCTCTTGCAAGTGGACAAAAAAAACCCCCAACTTTTTAAGAAGGAAGTATTTCTTCTTCCACCTTAGATTCTCAGAGAAATCCTTGTCTTCAAAATTGCTGATCTATGTGGGAGGTTTTTGTTTTGTTTTGTTTTGATTTGATAAATGAAACCCAAGTTCATGGCACTTGGGGCCATGGTTTAGTGTTGAACAAGGCAGTACCAGGTTAGTTGTTCAACGATCTTAGGAGGTCTTTTCTGAACTTGATGACTCTATGATTCATTGACCTCTAAAAAATGTTGTGGTTTTGTTCATCTATTCAGCAGGTAGATGGGTATATTACTCTTGATCAAAAATTTAATTTAAAATTGATCACTTGTGTTTTATGATCAGAAATATTTCTAAATTGAGTAGGACATAACAATGAAGAGTCCTCCAGTTTCAAGAGAGTTAGAAGTTGTGGCTTTTCATCCCTGCTGGCTGTTCCTGCCACTTGTCCCTGTTGATTATAGGAGAAATTTTTATTTTTAAATGATAGTATATTCTGTCAATATTCCAAAAGATTTACAGTCATCTTCTCTGGAAAGTGAAGGAAACACAATATGCATCTGATAAATTCTGTACCTTTTTTCTGAACTAACAAAACATCTTTATGTACTCATGGTTTATGCTTTCTTTGTTGCAGAACTACACATCATTGAAGCTTAGTGGAATTTTTTTTCCCCTGAAAATGTAAACAATGACAAAAGGATTCCCAGTTCTCTAACAGTTGCCTGTTAATAGTGTTTCTAAATCTCCTACCTACGGTCCCAGTTAGTCAGGGGTTGAGCAGCTCCTATTTCCACCCCTTTCCATTTTAAGTCTGCAGTATAAGCAATCCTTAAAGTAGCATTTGCATTTGCTGAGTGCTCCAGCACCCTGATGACTTCATTAATTTCTGTCTGAGGCTGAGGAAAGAGAATGGGTTTTTGTTCTACTTTTAACAGACCTATGTTGAGTTTGAAGTGCACATGCCATCTAAAATGTACTTAGATTAATATGCATAAAACCAGGATGGCTGACTGCTAGTGGAAGATACAGATTAATATATTAAAAAAGGTTCTATACTGCCAAAAACCCAAAACCTCACAACTATAGTTACTGCTTCATTACATGCATAGTGTTAACCTTCACCTATGTTCCTGGATTTTTTTTCTCCTAACTTTGAAGAACTCAAACTATTTCTTATCTCTGAAACACCTTGTTCTTCGAGGAGTATTTTGGTCACTTCTGTATTTTTTCCAGGTTTTCTTGTTACTGGGGATACAGGAATTTCAGGTGATTTTTCAAATAGCATTACATAAGGCTAGTCAAGGTAGCAAGGCTCATGGCTTGCGGCTCAAGGGGGAAAATTGCTTCATTAGAGCACCAATGCTTCTTGCAAGTACTACTAAAGGCAAGGCAACATCCTGAGAGCTATCTCAGCTATGCATTGACAAGCCCAGTTGTGCTTGTTCAGGAAAAGCCTCTTTTCATGGAGTAGCCTTCTGCCAGCCACCAAAGAAAGGCTTACCATCTTCATTACAAGTCACTTCAAGGCAAGGCAACCGCATACTGCTTCTGCTCAGGGTCTAAAGGATATAACATCACAAACCAGCCAGGAGCAAATAAATTTCAGAGACATTTTCAAGCCCTACTAACTGCTAAAAGGGTATTTCAGATATTATTCATATTTTTTCAGATGCCATTAGGTTCTGTGTGAAAAATCACTTCTGTAACGCAGCTGCCCATTTTACTTGTTTAAATGATGACTGGCAGGTTTTTGAAACTGGGTTCAGAGAATAAGGGAACAAATTGCATACCTTGCTCACTAGGCATTCAGCCTGTAAATTATGTGAGGTAGGTACTCTTTTTAAAATCAATACCAAAAAGTATACACAACTTGATTAAATAATAGTGTATATGCATTAATGCTGGTTTCTGTGGCTGCAAGCCTTCCTACTGGAGTTCACAACAAACATGTTTGTTTGAATCCTGATTATTTTGTGATTCTTTTCCCTCTTCTAATTAATGAAATCAGTTATTGTTGTGATGCTGTGTTTTATTTCATTGTAGAAAAATGAATTACTTATGATCTCGCAGTAGTACTTGCTGTTTGTCCTTTGTTGCTTCTTATTTAAGCTGAAAAGTTTTAGTCTCTCAGTCTTTCAACCAGGGAGTGAAGGCAATATTAAATGATTTAAATGACCAGTCACAAAACACAAATGTCTAATAAATTATCTGAGAAACAATTCAGCAAATGCTCTGTAGGCTGGCATTTATTTTCTTAAACTATCTGGAAAATCTTTGGTAATGGCTTATTTATTATTGGACTAGATGAGCAGTTTTTTTCTCATCAGATAGCATTAAAACATAAGTAACTGAACAGTGTTAACACAAATTCATAGTGAATGTTATAATTATTTATCTCTGATCTTTTTTTTTAATTAAAAATACAAATATCAAAATATGTGTGCATTGCCAGCAGCCATACCAGATTTAAATGTTTTGTGAAAACAGAACTGCTTCCTTTTGTGAGTAAAGCAGGAATTTATATTCACTCACATAAACTGTGTTTTATTCACATAACAGAGAAAAGCTAAAGCACTTTTATCCCAGGACCTGTCTAGGTGACATTTCCATGGGGTCTGCATTCTTCCAGCAGCCCTTCTGCTTTAGATATGGCTCCCCATTCTTGTGATGGTTATCAAAATATTTTGGTGCTGATGCTTTTAACAGGGTACAGGTTATCAGAGATGTTGTTTATACATGTGAACAAAAAGCAACGTAGAACCTATGCCTCAGATTGCACTTGCTGTTAAAACTGAATGTAGCCATTAGGTTGTTACATACTGTACCTTTCGCTGAGGATTTGGGGAGTTGAGATGGATTATTGCTGATAATCAATATACATAATAAAATTGACCATGCATTTTCAATCTTATTTACAGCGTCTCCTCTGCCCTCAGTCTTTTTTGTCTTAATGATCTCTTAATTTATTTTACAACCATTTAGATCCACCTTCTCCCATGCAATTAGTTAGATCTTTCTTCATGTTTTTCTTTGTTTGTAACATCAATGACCTCTTGTCTGATAATCATCAATGACAGTTTTGATAGTTACTTCAGGAGCTCTGCTCTTTCCAGTCTAAGTGCTGTCCTTTATTTGAATTTAAGTCTCAAACCTTATACTCATCAGTTTCCCTTCAGACATACACCTTCTGTAGCTTTGTCTTTGTTCCCTTACCATGTTTGTAGCTAGTCAGTTCACTTCCAAGGAGAACTGTGTGTTCTTCCAACTGGACATTATATGGAGGACCCACCCCCATATTCCCAAACTTACCTTTAAAACTTATCATATCAGATCCCCACTGCTCTTCCTTCTTTGTAAAGATTTTACCCTACAGGATGAAATTGTTAGAGCTTTTTATCATGCCAGTTTCGTAGCAGCTTCTGGTACTATTTGTTCGCATTTTTTTAAGCTCCACTTAAAATATTATGGGCCTAAAATCATGTGTACTTCAGTAATACATCAGTCTAACCACTGATAAATTTGAGACACAGGGATTTGGAATGAGTATTTTAGAAGTCTCTGTTCTGTGTGACTGTGTCAACTTTGCAATTTTCTTTAAAATTATTTTTAATCGAAAAAATCAGTTCAGAATTATGGGAAAAAAATACGGTTACTGTTTGTACAGTTTAATACACATCTTAAAATCAGCACAGAAGATATTCTCTGCTGTGGAAAGAAGAGGTTGTTTGGTTTTTGGGTTTTTTTAATGGGAATACTAGCCTGGTTGTATTTAGGCTGCAATTGTAGATATGTTTTCCGCTTGGCAATGAACAGTAGAAGATTTGCTCATTTGTTTGTAACTGCATGTATGTAGGGTATGCACACTGTTTGCTAACACCTTTCCTGACAGCAGCGATAAGCTGACTAGGCTGGCAAGAGAGTTCACCTAGCAGAGGGTGAAAAGATGAAAGGTCATTTTATGAAATGCAAACTGAGAAGCTATAACATAAACAGAACTGCTCTCACAGAAATACTGGTTTCTGCCTGCATCTACACAACTTTATACTTTTAGGCTGCAGTCCACACTTTACACAAATAATCATTCCGTTTCCATCTGAGCATGAGCAGCAAAGAGAGACTTGAGTCCTGGTCTCCCAAAGGTCCATTCTGCTCAATAATTAGGTCACCTCTGCATCATCTTTTGTCTTCGTTAAATGAAAAGTAAGCCCTGGTTTCAGAAGTCTGATAAAAGCTCTGGGATTTTCGTTATTGAATATTCCATAGTTTTTTGCTGTGGAACATCCAGTGCAATGGATGTCTCCATTTGACTGGTGTTGGGCTGCATTTAGGAAATAGTGAACAGCAGTTACTGTGATCCCACATAATAGAAAAGTAAATATTTTAAGCACGAATTCGTGGGATGCTGTCTTTTTAGATTTGAATGAGAAAAAATTTCAAATCTTCACTACTGAGAAGCATCATTGTGATTTCAAACATCCATGTGGTAAAAAAAAAAAAAAGGTAAAGTGGGAAACCCTAGAAGTTTCTAGTATGTTGGCAGCTGTTACTGTTTCTAAAAAGTAAACAGTTTTTTTCTGTTCTATACAAGAATAACAAGGGAATTAAATCTCTGAATTCAACTATCTTAATGTTTCACTTTTTTTCCTGGTCTGTAATGAAAATCCTTTATTCTTGGAGTATTTCACTGAAAGATCTGGTAGAAGAACTGGAACCTTGGTTGAAACTGGTGAAGACCTCTAAAAATCAGCATAACTGTCCTAAATGTGATTTCTCCTTTTCTCTCACCTCTCCAATATTCCTTCCATTCCATTCTAATCACAAGTCTCAGATTGCACAGCTATCTAATACATAGTCATCCCTTTTTTGTTCCTATTATCTACAATGTTTTCATGACTTCCAGAAGACCATAGTAACTCCAAACACCCTTCATCTCTCACCTCTGCTTCTGTTTCTTTTGTGATTCTGTTATTCCTTGACTTGAGTCTTTTTTTTTCTCATATATTTACTCCTTGTCTGTAATAGGGCAGGATTTTGGACTTCTTACAAGTTCCCAGTATTTCCACGTCTTCCTTCTCCCCTTCTACAATCTCTTCTCCTGGATGGTTTTACCAAACCCATTACTTTAATTTCCACTCTGTCATTAATGCCATCCTTCATTGCTGATTAGCCCATTTTTTGTTCAGCCATCTTCATGTTTTCTCCCATGCTGCCCCATAAAAACCTGTAAATCCACTATGGCTGTTGCTATCCCTGAAGTTCTTGTCCATGTGGCGTGTGCAGCAAGCTCAGCACTGGCTAAACCATGGGTGGACTGAAAATTGCATTTATAGTAGTGGGAACATTTTGTTTGTCCTTGACTTTTGCTCTTTCCCACTGTGTGTTTGCCTGATCTTTTTATGACACGCATGTGCAGTGTCAAATCTCATGAGACCCTAATTTAGGCATCTACATGTTACTGTAATTAATTATGACTCTATCCTTTGTTGATTTTGACAACTGCTAAGAGACTGAAGGGCAGTTGTATTAGCTGTATAAATGCAGTGTATAAATGTATAAATGCAAACCTGTAAGAGACTGAAGATTTCCCATGGAAGGCAGGTTCTACAGGTAGGTATGTTAGCATGTAGCTACTGAACTGGTTTGCAGTATTTAGACATTCATGACTCCCTACCAGACATAACTTCTGTTTTAGGGACAACAAAAATAGTGGGTTTATAATGACAAGAAGTACTAGAAACCTTTGAAAACATATTTCTGGTCATCAGCTAAAAGATATTGAAGCAGGAAAGCCAACTTTAGGGCAGTAACGTGGGAGAGTTCTTTCTGTACTGATTAAGAAAGAGGGGAGAGCATTTCTGAGCCTTCCTCCCTATACAAGAGGAAGAGTAAGTGAGCCTTTGACTTTAGTTATAGGCTCCCTTATTCTCTGGCTCTATGTTCATATTTGTGAACTTTTTGGATTCCTTCTGTGGAGTCACACACATGATAAGTTTCTTACTTCTTCAGTCAGATTACCCAATTTAGATTGGATTGGATTAAGCCAGTGAATTAATACATTGTAGTATTCACATATTAAACCAAACCGATGTAATACCTGTTAAACCAAAAAGAATTGACTAATTTGTCTGCCACAGGTAAAAATGCAAAGCTGCTGTAATTAGAGACATTAGAAAATTTTAAATGTCAGATAACTAATACAGAATATGTTGTTGAATTTAAGAGAGGGATTTAGGAGAGCAAGTGCAAGTAGCGAAGTAATCTTATTTCTTTTTATTTGTACTTTAACAATGTATTTCCTGTTTGTAATACAACATGAAAAAACCTGTAGCTCATCTTACATTGATTCATGCTCTTAATTATCCCCATCAGTGTTTTCTAAGCTCTTCAAATAACTCAGTAAAAATTTACCATTTTTTCAGTTTTTTTCATAGCAACCTGGTTCCAATGGCATGATTGAGTACATCAGTAATAACTTCATTCTTCTCCTTCAGAGACATATTTAGATATAGACAATAGTTGGGGTGGTATACAAAGATCGCTGACTGTTACGCTAACAGTGTTGCTTCACTGTCTCTCTGTAATTTCCCCTCTGTCTGTTCTGCAACTATTCATGTATTTCACCTGTCTTGTACTTGCTGGGTAACCTTTGAGGGGCAGAGATTGCCTATTTGTTCAGTATTCGCACAGTAATAGCACAGTAGTTTTCTAGTCTATGACTCAGGCATTCTCACAATAAAATAACTACAGAATTGTTTAGAATCTTAGTTACAAAGTCTAAACGAAATTTGGTTGTGTTATGTGAATAACTTCTACCAGAAGGCATGCCAGAAATGAAATTAGAATTTAGCATTTTAAAATTTAGATATTTATATGCAAGACAAAAAAAAAAAAAAAAAGAAACCTTCTTTATACCATGGTAAGGCAGAAAGTTCTCCATTTTAGCATGTGAGATAAAAGGCCTTTGGAACTGGACTTGCATTTCCAAAATGTATGAGGAAGCTTCTACAGAGCTTAAAAAATAAATAATAACTTTAAGATGCCTTATTTATATACTTAGGCTTTGATTTCATTATAGTTAGATTTGAGAGTGCACAAAAGCTTCAAATTCATCTAGCAGCTGAAAGAAGAGTGTATGAAAATAAGAAAACTTTGTTTCTTTTTCCAAAGGAAAGATTTTTTTTTGAATAGAGTAAATAAATCAGTCATTGTGAAAAATAAGCCACATCCTGTCAGAGATGAGGATTACCACATAGAAGATGCAACAATCTTTACATTTCCTTGTTTGGTAAGAGTCATTTCATTGTGATTGCCTTGCCTTGAGTTAGTTAAAGGGACCATTCTTTTGTCACATTTATCAATCCTTTTATTCTTTCACTTCCATAAATGCATATGGCAACTCACTACAAGAGGCAACTGAGTGAGCTTACAGTGATAAATTTTTCTTGTTAGGAGAAATTACGTTCACTAACTTGAGCTACTTCAGCATGAAATTGAAAAAGAATCATTTTGTCTTAATTTACATTCTTGATTCAATGAGAAAAATGTAGATTAGGCCAAGAAAACTATGTAGACATTGCTTTGAAAACCAAAGGTATACTGAGCTGCTAACATTAGAAGTTCGTCAAGTAAAACATCTCCTGTATTTATGATGCTAGATTGTATTAATTCCTGTGATTCACTTTAAAATATATACATTTTGGTCTTTCAGATCCGTTTACTGTTTCAGTTACGTCTTTATCAGCAGTGGTATGCATTTTTCATTTCCCACCTAAGCTGTCCACATCGTTCCTTAATCAAAATCACTGGGATAGTGCTGCGGTTCACTAGCCTTAGGAGCTGCTATTTGCCTTGAATAAATTACGTGAAAACATGTTGATTGATAGATGTTGCATGTCAGAAAAGAAGATAACTGTATCTTCTTCAGCTTACTAAAAGGTCATGCACACAGCATAATAGGAACAGCCACAGACAACTTTGAGATAAAGTGTATCATGAAAAGGTGTGCAATCTCATAACCAGTGAAACATGGAGTACAAGCTATTGTCTTCTGAAACACAAGTGATTTATCCACTTAAATTCGAGTTAAGATGAAAAACAATTTACCTTCATGTGTATTTGAATTCCATTTTCAAATGCTTAAAAAAAAAATCTATTCAGGTGTTTTAAATTTTTCTGTCTTTCAGTTCTTTGGCAATGGGATGTTGTTTTTGAAACCAATGCACTTTCGTAGCAGAATTTTCAAGTGCCTGTTGCAAAGAAAATAAATCTAAGATATTACATAATGCTGAATTAATATGTTTATCTCCTCTGAAATATCTATGAGTATGTCGTGAAAAAATGGGAATTGTAGATTGCTATGAAGTTCAGGAAAAGAGTTGTTTATCTAGATTTAATGGTTATTTTTTTCCCTTGAGGTTGTATGAAATAGTCTGTTTTCCTGTGATTTTTGTGGCAGTTGTATGCTAGTTGAAGCTGTTTGCTGGTTTTGTAGAACCCCAAAGTTTCTGTCCAATATTGAGTGCCTAATTTATCCATTAATGGAAGCAATTACATTTTTATTTTAGTATTTGTTTATAGTGAAAGTGGTAAAGTTGTCTAAAAAAAATACCTCCTTGTTGTGCTGTCTTTGACATTCACATTTGTGCAGCACTATATGGATATGTTGATTCATATTGAATATTTAGTTTATTAGAATAAGCTCAAGTATACAGTAGGTCTGAAGATTTGTAATTTGGTACGAGATTTTTACTGTGTGAATGTGTTAAAAACTAGACTATGCTTGCTTTGCAGCCCGGCATTTAAAGAGTTCTTAAGGTATTTTTCTTATATCTTGTTAACATACATAATTATTTGCATGCATGCATTTATAGAAATTAACCTTATTTCAAGCAGCTAATACAAAAAGGAAAAACAAAAGCCAGGCAGTGTTGAAAAAAATTTTGCTTTTAAAATAGGCCAGCGTGTTTTAGGTAGAACAAACCTGGCCATGTTCTTATCTACCCCAAACAACTTTGTTCTCCACTGAGCTGCCAAACTGTCAAACTGTCCAGCTTCAGCATGTAACAAAGGTTCTGTTGTATTGCAAAGATATTCATAACAATTTTTATAGGAGGCTCTGAGTGTATACGTTCACAGTTGTAGCGATAACACAGCACTCTGTACTGTTTGGCTTGTTTATATTGGCAGGGATCCCCAAAGTGGAAGCAAAAGAGTCCTGCAGAAATCTGGTATTTGAGCTGAAATTTACACACTTTAAGTGATGAACTAAACAGGCTGGTGTTTTCTTTTTCTTACTCAAAAAGTGCAAGGTTACACAATACAGACGGTTTTCATCTTTTCCCATAAATGCACAGATTCCTGGGATATAAATGACTGAATTCATCACCAATTCATCAGGGACGCTGAGCTATGCAGTTCTGTTTACAGTGGCAGAAAGTTAATATAAATTTTCATCAGAAGGGGAAGTTTACACATATGATTCTATTTGTCCTTCATTATTAGCACCTGAGTCTAGGCTGGAACGCATAATTGTCTACAGGCACAGGCCAAATAGATGCAAGGGAAAGGCAAATAAGCACACCAAAAATAATTTTATGGTTGTCTGTTACAATTCTCTCACTGGGATTCTTAATCTAGAAAATCAATAAACAACAGGAGTGAAACTCTTTTCCTCTGTTCAGGCATGGCACAGGCAGAAGTAACAGACAGAAAGCCATTGTACCCTTGTATTTTTTGTATTTCGCAGAAAATCCAACGGAGGTAATTTCTGTATAAAAACAAAATTGTTGTTTGGTTTTTTTTTGTTGGTTTTTTTTTTTTTTTAATACAGTTTACAATTACTGCATGCTATATTTAAATATTAGAATGTAAAAATACATCAGCCCTGCTGGCATTTAAAGTTGCTGTTCCAAAGTGCCTTCTCTTTTTTTCTCAAATAAGGCTTGATGCCTGTTTTTTGAAAACATGTTTTTTTTACATATTTACATTCATCAAATAAAGTAAAAAGACATGCAGAGAACTTAGTACTAATGGAGTAATTGTAAAATGTAAGGATAACTACTTTTTTTTTTAATTTTCTATAATGAATTTTCTCTGGTTATTGGTATTTTATTTTTTTTTAATTAAAGTCACATATTAATTTGAAGGAAGTATTGTGACCACTCTCTGCAATTTTTTTCTGAATGGTTCTGAGCTATAAACCCAGGTTGAGAGGCAATGTTGGTGCTGTGGGACTCCTGAACGCTAAGCATCCTCTACCCTGATGCATCAGTATTTTGAATTTTTTTACCCCATGGAGAATAAATTCAAAATTTGGCCATACCCAATTAATATTTTTATCCTTTGTATGTAGATGTAAATGTCCAAATAAAACTCATTATAATCATGGCAATAAAATTTTTCAGACTATAACTCAACAGTACAATGAGCATGAACTAGCATACCTGTGGTAGTTTAATTTATTATTGGTGGCAGTAGCAGAGAAGGTGCATACACCAGCACCTGGACCATCACTCTTGATCTGTGGGAGATTAGAAAGATGGTCCTTCCCCGAATCTTGAGCCTGGGTTTTGTGCCTACTGCATTAGCCAGCCCTGATGGCACCAGGAGACACCTCGGTGGCCTGCCCGGGTTTCTGGGAATGTTGTAGCAAAGCCTCAGCAGAAAGGAAGTTGAACCTAAAGCTGATGATGCGGATAGGGAAGGCAAGGGTCTGAGGGGTGGTGAAGTGCATCTGACTCTCTGATATGGAAATTAGAGAGTTAAATGAGCAGATAGAAAGTAAGCTGAAAAAAAAAATAAGGGCAGCCTGACTATTATAGGAGTGATATATGCAGTTCTCCATTTAAAATGTGTTGAAGTTTTTACACATTATAGCTAGGATTTAAATATATCATATTATCCCTGCATTAACTGCATGAACATAGAATTAATTGTTTGAGAATTTAAAATGTAAATTGGCTCATGATTTCTAATTTAAAAATTAATTTCAAATTAATTCTTTTGATAATCCTGTCAAGCATTTCAGTGCTGAAGGATTTTCCAGTAGTCGCAGCCTGTTTTCTGCCACTTTCTTTATTTTTGAGACTTACTGAAACATAGTGTCTGTGCTACAGCTGGAGGCATTCAAAAAACATGTGTCTTCTGGCTGTGACTCATTTTTCCTCACAGACCATGAGGTTTTGTTTTGCTAGCATGGCTAGCTCAACATGCTCAGTTGAGGAAATTTCCACATCTAAAGGCTATCTTGCAGAATGGATGACGTTTCATTATTCTCTGTGGAACTGAAGTCATAATTTAGGTAATATTTTCTTCCTAGTATGCAAGCCATGTTGGGAGACAGGAGCTCTCCTGTTAAGGCTCAGATCACACGCTGTTTTTAAAGATGACAGCTGGCTCCCTTTGCATAGTGTAGGGGCTATTTTCAGAGCACCTTTGCCTGGTTTAGATGATGTTCTCTGTAATACAATAAAAATGAGCTGTATGCATTTTGCTGGTTAGAAGAATTTGAAAGAAGAATCAAATGGCAAGGAGCATAGAAAGGAGAAAAACTTCAGGTTTCTGAATGAACATGAGTAAATAGAGTAAAAGGACAGAGAAGGAACTGTAATGGGAGGCTTGAGGAGAAAGCCATGGAGTTTCAGGGATGTGCGTTTGAGAGCAAAGAGAACCGCACAGTCAAGAGAAAAAGAACAGTAAAAACTCATCTGGTGTTGCAAAAAGTTCTGAGTGACCAATATCCTTTTTTTGCTGCTTCAGAGCAATTCTAATTACATGAGTGCTGTTTGATGCTGTGGCTGTTGGATGACATTACTGCAGATAATGAAAGATGTTAGGCTATCCTCTTTTGTTCCATCCATTAGCACACTTATAATCCTGCTTAAGTCAAACCATAACTTTTCTATCTTTCTATTTTTTTCTATTGACACCTCTTAAGGATGATTTTTTAAAAATTTATAATATCCTAGGTTGCTACTTAACTTCTTAACTTGCTACTTACTTCTTAACTTAAATTCATGTAATTTTTATTTGGGTAAGCACATGGAACAGTTTATAAACCAGTGGGTCAGCAGTCAGTCCCCTGTGCTGCTTGAGAAAAAAAGCAGACTAAAAAGAAAAACACATTATATATAATGATAATAACACTCAGAAGTATGAATCTGAGGGAAAAAAATATGGAATACTCAAAATCTATACCAGAACTTGTGAGCATCTTTGAAGCATGAGTATTGTATATCTGTCTATACTAACCCCATTTTGCTGGTGATGCATAGACCCATTTACCTGTTCTAGTAGTAATCCTCTCAGGTGCTAAAGCATCCCAGAATGTAAATTAGCACGTATCTGCATACAACAAAGTGGCTAGCACACTCCAGCTGTGCTACTGTGTGGATTCTTGCTACTAAAACCTTCTCTTAATGCCTTATCCTGTTATTTTTGGGCTGCTTTTCATAGCTTTTAAAGAAAGACAAAAAATCAGTCTTCATACCATTTATGTGAATGGATGATGTAAAATATTCTTTAACCTGTTGTTGTTATATTTCTGAATATAACAACATATGAATATATATATAACAATGTATATATAATTATATATAATTATATTATATATAATATATATAATATTATATATATATAATAAATATATAACAATATATGAATATAGTGGATGCATGAGAAACTATACACTGCAAAACTTAATTATACTTTAATTCAGCAACCTTCACGAACATGTTTTCCAAACTGTTGCAAGTTCTGTCTGTGCAATGTAGTTATTGAATGTCTAGCACTATGTGCTGTAATTTCTGATTGGAGTTTTTTCTTCTTTTAAATGGTTTCCCTAATAATAAAAGTTTGTTTGCAAGGTCTGATAGTCCCTAACTGTTTCTATATAATGTGATGAGAAAATACCTTACTTTGTTTTTTCCTTCTTATGATTAACTGTGCTGAGTGCCCTAAGGACTCTTCTTGTCCTTCCTGATCTTACAGGAGGTTTAATAGAGAAATCTCAGTCTGAAGTAGAGGAGGGTTTTTTGGCAATAAAAGAGAATAGCCCAAAATATGAAATATTTTTTACACATAAACCAATGATCAGACAAGTATTGTAAGAACAAACTGTAACTTCCAGCAGTCCATGTAATGTGAATGAGATGTGAAAGATTCCTCAAGGCAGAAAGTGCCTTTTTTTTTCACTTCTCCTTTCCCAGGGATGACCACTAATTGCTGCATCTCCTCCTACTATTAGTAGTTGGAAATACTTGCGGAATGATAATAAAATCCATTTTTGTCTGTAACTTTGTTGTTCTCAATCAATCCCTCTGCTGCTTCCTACTTTGGGCTCCAAAATTTCCTCAGATCCTCTGACAGTACCTTCTTCATGTTTTTAAAATGTGCAGGGTCCATCAAGGATACAGTTTCAGTCTCTGACTCATGGTACTGTGCCAGGATATTGTGTCTTTTTGTCAGTGCAGTCAGTGACTTCCTAGCTGGAAGCCAGAGCCTTTGGTGCACTGCAAGTGCACAACCAGGGTTAAGTGCCTGGAGCTAGCTAAGCCCTTCAGAAATATTTCTTAAAGCCAAAACTCTGTTTTATAAGATGAAAACTGCTCTGAGAGGCCAAGTGTTAAATCTAAAATGCCCAGCAAGTCCAGGAATATCCTCAGTTCCTCCTCCGAGAATGGTAACCTGACTTACTGAAGTTACAGGGAGTCCTTTCAGCAGATCTGAATTATTCTAATTTATCAACACTGTTATCCAGTACTGGTACATGCAAAAAGAGTATGAAAGAGCAACTTTTAACTCTATATTTTAAATTAATTTATTAATTTTAATTCTCAAAATCCAGTGAGAAATTTGTGGATTCCAAATGGCTCAGAAAAGCCCAACAGAAAACCATTGGTAGAACTTGATAAATATGATGCAGAAGGGTAAGATGAAATGTGCAAAATCAAAGTAGAAAGCGTCCTTCAGTTCTAAATTCAAGGGCAGGGTTTTTTTAAAAGTTGTGGAAAGCAGAGCTTTATGTGTTGTTTCCTAAATAGTAAGACAAACGATAGAACTTGGCTAAACATGTGAGAATTATTAGTTATATTATGTCATTTTTACTACTTTATAGTTCAGCATTTAGCTTATTGTTTTAGCAGTTTGGACTCGAAAGGTAATTTGTTAGGAATTTTAAGCATTTTATGCATGCTAAGCAGTCTTCTTAAAATGGGAATATTATTTTGAACAAAAACTCTTTCAAGACTCAGATGACATACTTATGAGCCAACTGGCAGAAGTGGGCATAGTGCTAATCAAGGCTATTAATATTTATCATCAATCTGATACTAAGTTATTAAAATCCAATCATCCTGTAACTGTAATTTTTCCTTCTTGGCTTTTGCTTTGGTTGTGACAGATTTTAAGAAAGTAAGAATAGTTTGGAAAGGAAACCATAGGGGGAAGAGTGTTCAATGTGATTTTGTTCATTGCAGTTTGGGACAGAAGCAGCCGTGGTCACTGTCTTGAAATGTGACGAAAATGTGTATTATTTCCTTTTTCCACAGAATATTTCTTGATATATTTGATGAGACTTTAAATAATATGATATGCTTTAGCTTCTTTGGTTCCACTGGGAAAAACAGGAAAGAGAACATCTATCAGAAAATGTAAGAATTCATGAAGATTGCTTTTCAGAATTTTTTAAATACAAAGCCTTTTCATTTCACTCTGCTTTCTTCTAACAGTTACTTAAGTTCTGTACATCAGAACCAAATAATTGGCCAGAATCAAACAACTTTCCAGACTGTTTGCTGAATAACTCTATGATCCCAACTCCCTCTCTATTTATTAAATTTGATGATGTCTCTACCTCCCATAACCATGAGATCCATGTTACTATACTCCAGTTAATATTTCTTTATTTCTTACAGTAATATTTTTTCTTTTCTTGTTTCTTCTCCCTTTTTCTTTATTATGGAGTAAGAGTTGTTTAAAAAAATGAAGCCCCAACTTACTTCTGTGTTTGGCATATTCTTTGGAAAACTGATCTAGCTGTGATTTTTTTTCTCCAACGCACTGTAGGTTCAATTTCTGTCTATTCAGCTACTTTATTTCTGATAAGTACTTTGATATTGAGATCTTGCTTGATCTTGCCATTGAAGCTGTTCAGCTGTTGGCACTGTTGTGGCATTTCTGTTTGTAGGTCTGATGCAGGCTTAGTATCCTCAAGTAATGCAGTTTGTATTGATCTTCATTGTTTGCTTATTGACTCAGTACCCACAAATAGAAAAATTTTTGTATTCACCTCTTCTCTATCTCTTACCTGAACTGAGCAGAAGTTAAAGGTCTTCCTCTCTGTCCTGCATGTTTAATCCAGGTGTGTCTCCAGACATTTGTCACTTTCATTTTTTTCCCCACATTGCCAAAGATCTATAGAATGTGTTAGAGCACCCCCTGCCTACTGATACTTCTCTGACCACTGTGTGTTTCAAGGTCTCCTGGCAGAATAAATTGAAATGTGAGCTCTTGTGTTGAATGAACAGATTACAAGAGCTGGTGCTGTTAGCTCTCACCTGCCATCTGAGACGAATTTCATCTTGGTGAGTACTGCTCCTTTACTGTATTAAGTGGTGAAGTAAAAACTGACCACTGTGATCACTGTTTTGAGTTTCAACTGAATAGAGTAAGAAAAAGATCCTTGCAGCAATCTTGGCTAGTCAGTAGTAGCCAAGCACCCCTACTGTGAGCAAAAACAGGGGCATGCCTACACACTTGACTCCCTTTCAGTTTACTGCTCTAATCTCCATCTGCTAATTTCTTAATGCACCCGGCAAAATATGATTGCAGGCAGAAGTTTGCAGAGCACTAGAGATTTTTAAAATGCATTGGGTTGCCGCTTTTCTTTAGTTTCACTCTCTTTTTTCCACAGACCCTCGTTCATTTGTTAGTTCCATTTCTCAGTTGCTTTGAAAAATAATATGTAGGACTAAGTCACGTATTACTTCCTACTAAGACAATTTGTGTAGTTTAGATGAGCTGTTGAAAGATGAGGTTGTAAAAAAATTGTCAGTGGGTTTTTTTTGCTTCCTATGGGCGATACATTTTTGCCCATTAAGAATCATCATAGACCTTCCACTACAATTTCCGCTTACCAGTTATGGGGCTTCAGATAGGAAATATGAGGAGACACAAAACTATGTTATTGGGACTTCAGATTAAGCGATCATAATCCTTTTTTTTTTTTTTTTTTTTTTTTTCTGATCAGTCATTATAAAGCCTAACTAGAAACGTTTCAGAAGAGTGGGCAATACTTAGCAATCAGTAACAGTGAATTGAGAGTGTGATCCTTGCAGCATAAAGCAAGCAGTCAGACATAACAGGGAATGTGATTTTCACAAATAAAAAGATGTGTTCTGACTATAAAACTGGAAACCAGAAACTTCTAGCTGTTACATTACCTTACTGAGCAATAAAGTTTAACATGTAATAATATAAGTAAGTAAACTTGAATTTGGGATGCAATTAAGAGGTTGAAGAGGTTTGAAGGTCATGCCTTATTAGAATTGTCATACTGTTTTTTTTTTTTTAGTAGTGAAAGCACTAGCTGCTATCCAAGTTTCTCACAAAGGTTTGTATTTATACAAAATTTTGAAGCTGGAAGTGTTATACTACAGCTTTGTTTATTATTCCAGCTATTATTGCAGAGTCCTGAGTGGTGTATTGTGCGTCAAAACATATTCTGTTCTTTCAGAATTCTTAGGAAGGCAATACGATGTAATTCATTATGCCCCGAAGATAAACAGTACCTCTTGACCTTTTCAAGAAAAGTTGCAATATTTTCTTATTCCAGAATGTAATATTGTACTGAGCCGATATCAATGTGATAAGATAAATGTTTCCTTTTCTAATGTAAACCAGAGTGCACTACATTTATATAAAAGTCTTGGGGGATACTCAAAACCTCCAGATAAAAAGGGGCAGCTTGGCTATTGTAGGTCTGCATTTTTGAATTCGCAGTCTCAAAGCACAAAGGGCAAACTGCAGCGAGTCGTGAAGACGATGGCCAGGATTTTCAGAGTGAAAGGATTTTTGTATGCCCCAATTTAGGATTCTCCTAAAGAATATTCAAGCAAATTAAAAATGTGTAGAACTTGTTACCATTACAAAACCAACCAAACAAAAACCCACAAAAACAAACAGAGACTTTCCTCTCAGAACCGGGATCTTTTGAGATGTCCTGGGAGAGGAGCCTGTGACTCAGTGCTATACAGTGTGTCATTAACTTGCTTTTTACTATACAAAATATTTCAGGAAATGAAAGACTACAGAGGAGTATTTTTAATCTCATTTATTTTTCTACCTTCTCCACTGTTGTTCAGAGCACAGTTTCCTTTAACCTCTTTGCTATTCTTTATTTCTGTTTTACATTGCACATGACATGCTTCTGATTGATTAAGTCAGTTGTGTGCAAATGTGGCCACCACTATGGACAGGGTCCTGAACATGGCACTTTCAGTTTCCCTTCTGTCTGCAAGACAATGCCCAGTTCCAAAAGAGAAAGTGTATTTGGCCTGATAGACTTTGCCCAAGTGTTAATACAGAGTCCTAGTCTCTTTCCTGTTAATGGAAGAGACCAATAGCTTCATTTACCTTTTATATGTTAAAGGGTTTTGTATGCAGGTTAGTACTCTGCTTTATATGTGGCATGTAAACCCCCTTTGTTACTCATGTATATTCTATTCACAGAAAAGAGTGGCTTTAGCTGCAGCTACTCTTACATGTAAAATAACATGGTATATTTTAAAATCCATTGTTACTACTTCTGCTCTTACTGCATTTGGAAGTGTCATGGATATTCTGAGCAGTTACTACTGTAACCAAAATAATACTGTTGCACTATAAAGCAGCAACATATTTCAGGTTGAAAGTAAGACTATTATAAACATACCAATCTCACCATATAAGTTAGATTCAGCAGGAATTAAAATACTGGAGAAGAAACAGTAGAGAACAGGAGTAAGAAGAAATGAAATATATCATTAAATCAGTCTATTTTACTTGTATATCTTGTTAATGCCATTTTTTGGACTTTTTGTTTATTCATTTTTTAATTTATTTAAACTTAAGCAGAGTTTTAAAATGTAGAGAGAACACTTGGAAAGATTAAGGTGTGTGTTAGGAATTGAACTGAAAAGAGCAAGTTTTGAGAGAAGATTTTAAGTTCTTGAGTGAAACAGAAACATGAGAGAAGATGTAGGGCAATGTAAGGAAGCCCTTGGAAGTGAAGAAGATGAGCATAAGCAGAAAAAAAAGGCTGATAAATTAGAAGAAAAAAATGAAGATGAGGTTCTTTAGGAGTCAAATAGACTAGGGCTTTGAGAATAAAGAACTTGAATTTGATTTGAAAACAAATTGTGTGTTTACCAAGGAACCAAGCAGAATGTATAAATTAGACATCCTCTATAGAAAAGAGGAAATGAAAAAATTGCAAACTAATGAGTTTTAAAGGCAAAGAACTTAGATTTTGTGTTAGCAGATGTGCTGTCTTATTTAGTTACTGTTCTCTCTTCAGTCCCCACATTTAAGACAGTTATATATATCTGCAGTAAAGACAGTCCAAAATTTCTTCCAGCTTAATGACAGTTTCTAGAATGTATATTTTTTGTGTATGTGTGTGTATATATATATATATATATGTATTTAAGTTTATGCAGTAAAGGCAAGAATGGTATAAATGACTCAGCAGAGTGTTTACCACTCAATCTGTAGCTTATCTCCGTGCTCATCATTGGGGATAGTTAAATGATCTGTATCAAATTCGTTCTACAGCTGTCATTACCTGCAAGCATATAAACAGGCAGGTAAGATTTATAGAAGGCAGATGACCGCATTGCTAAAAGGACTGCTCTAATTGGCATAATCAATACAAGAAATGAAGAGTGAAAGAGCATGGAAATAGAATTACTTTTCTACCCCTTGTAAGGAGGCAGTAATGGGCTGCATTCATTTGGTTGCTCCTGCAGCTGACTATGCTGAACTTCCTCTGAATATGGAAAAAGGGCATTTTAATCTCCAAAACCATTCATCTGGCATCTTCCATTAACATTAAACAGGAAAAACAAAACAAAACAAAAAAAAAAAGAAGGTGAGTGTAGTTGTTCTTCAGAAACATTTATATCTGACTTGAGGGATCCCACAGAAGTGTTAGCCCCTGGTGGAGAGTTCCCCATTCAGGAGCACACTCCATTCTTGTGACTCTGGGCAGAATGGAGTTTGTCTGTGCCTTGAATTTCACTGTCATATTGAATTTCTTCTTGACTAGACTGAAGTGATTAAATCTGTTTGAAATCTGTATACCTTTGCATATTGCTTGAAATGAGCTACAGTGTGAGTTGACATGAGAGACTGACAGTTGAACACATATAGTAATCAGCAAGGGCAGGATTTAATTGCAGCTAATTTGTACTGGCTGAACACCTCTCCTTATAAAAATATTTTATACTCAATTATATTTATAATGTTTTGGACAATCAACATATGGTAAAACTTAACAGTAACCATTTAATCTAACACAGATTTGACCTGTCCCTTCTTTCTTTGCTTGTCAGAAGCTTTTATTCTTTTCTGTGTGGAAAACAGTTCCAGAAATGCAAACCTGGATACAGGACAGGATATCTTTCTATCTTTGGTCCTCATAACTGTTGGATTTTGAGGATACATTAAGGGCCACCATGTGAAATGCTGAATTCCCTCTGTTCACAAAACCTTATTTTCAGCTGAGAAATTCAGGAATCTTGCTGAAGCTGTGTTAAAGTGTGGGTGAATACATATGGCTTGTGACAAGTTAGATACAACACAGTAATTTATGCCTGTGTGAATGTACATTGCTGAATTCCCCTTCTTTGCTCTCAAGTATAAGTTTCCTTCTCCTTATCATTCCTTTTCAATTTTTATGTTGTTGAAGCTTTAGCTGTAAAGCTGTAATTGCTTTGTCTTCTTGTGACACCTAGGAAAAAAAAACAAATAAAACCAGAATTCCACTATGCCAGAAATAACATGGGGTAATATATTTGCAAAATTTTAAAATATATTCTAGAACAAAAATTGCTCCTCAATAAAGAATTGCAACAGAGGCTTTTTGTTCTCACAACTGCAGAAATGTTAAGAAAACTTAGTCTGAAAAAACTTGCAACCTGGAAAGCAAAAGCTCAGGTTGGTACCATTTGCATTTGGCAAAATTTCAGAAATCACTTCTTCCAACAATTATATTGACTGGTAAAGGAAAAAATCCCTGCAGGCATCTTATGGTGTTTTCTTTGAACTTAGGCTTTGTTGCCAAATGTCTACTTTGGAGTACTATTAATTCACAATGTAAATAAATTTAAACAGGGCTCATGATATATCTTGTCTTGCAAGATGATATAGAAGATGGAGTGAATTCCACGTGTCCAAATTTCAAAGGATGATGCCTATTAGGTCAGGGAAAGGGCTCACTTTGTAGTTATGGCCTACCACTGCTTGTTGTAAAAGAGGCACTATCTATACTACTTAAACTGTGTCAGACTAGTCAAAGAAACACTTGCCTTGAAGATTAAGTAAGTCAGCTTAAGTAAAATTAATCTATTTTCTTGAGTAGCATAATCATCTCTAGTCCCTATAATATGTATTCTCAATGATACTGTGCTGGCCTGATTGTTATACTCTGATTACGATGTGAGTCTTTTTTAATGCTGTCTAGTCTGGAAGAAGTTTTATCAGTCTTCAACATTACTTCCATTGTTTTTATTTTGGTGCTAGTCTCTTTGTACTTGTAAAAGAATTTTAAAAATTGCCTTTAATGTACAGTTCTAGTCCATGTAGTCTTTCTGCGATTCAACTTTTCTCTGTGTTATTCTAAAGAAAGATATGAAACCTCTAGCCAGAATTTTACCAAACTTTGACGCAGAAAAATCTAAAGGAAAATCCAAGGGATAGTTAAATTATCTTTAAAGAAATTCCTAGAGCTTGCCATTTGCATAGTATCTTCTTCCTGAAATTTTTCAGTTTCATAGTATCCTTAAAATAAACAAATAAAAGTAGTTTTAACTTTAAAAATACCCTTAAATGCTTGAAGTTAGACATTTTTATTCTCAACTCTTGTTTCTGGGCAAATTAGACATTTTGTAGCCACTGGTGATACACTAAAGCCTTTGCAATGCTCCCTGTCACTTTTTTGCCAGAGTCCAAGCCAACTTTGCTGAATAGCCTGCTTGCTGCTTTGCCAGTAGCAGAGGAGGCTCGTTCTTAGTGTTGAAAGCTGGGGCACTCTTGAAGCTGGTGACTAACATGGGCTCTTGAAATTACTTTCTCTAGAGATTTTGTCAAATTACATAACTCTGAATTCTCATTCTTAAGTGCCTAAACATGAAGGTGAAAAATACCATCAACTGTATTGGAATTTACAGAAGTGATTATATAGTACTATTTTTGTGGGTTTGATTGTTGGTAATTCTGGAAACAAATGCTTTTGGGTTTTTTTTTCCCTTGCTTCTTTGATGAAAGAAATTAAGGCTTTTCTGACTGTTGTCAGAATTTTGACTTTCAGAAGTAAAGCTCATCCCAGATACATGAGGTGTCCATATAAAACTGGTACTTAAAACTCATCAGCTTAAAACACACCACGGGAGGTTCAAAATGGAACAGGTCAAAATTAAAGATGTCTTGTACCCACCCCCCTATTTCACATTCTTGCCCCTTGGAGTATGCTGTTGTTTCTGACAACAATTTGTTTTTCCAGCTAGTTGAGCTATGAAATCAAAGTCCTTTGACACTTTCCCAGGCCATCCCAAAGTTACAACCTGACTACTTCTGCCAAGAGAGGCTCTAAAATGACATGTGATTCAACTGTTGAGCACATGGCCATGATCTTCACTAGTAAATTGAAAAAATGGTTCCTGGGTGCTAAACTTAGCAGCTGACACAGGGTGAGACTCACCTGAGCTAATGAGCATTTTAGTCCCAAAATTAGCATGGCTTCACCCAATTCCCTAGTGAAACTGGTCCTTGGAAAAGTTGGAGTGCAGAGTTGTGCCTGGGCATTGCTCGGGAGAGTTTGGGGTAGCACAGGTAAAAATACATGCCCAGAGCTGTACTCACATCTCGCCAGTGCAAAATTCAGATTCTCAGGCACTCTCCAGTTTCTCAGTGTAGGTAAAGCCTAAGAGAATTGGTAAAAGTGATATTGTCATGATACCTTTTTTAATAATGCACTCCCTATATTTTTCTGTAACTCTACACATGAAAGTGCTCGCAGCGTTCATGTCTTAGCGTTATTGATGAACCTGGGGATTGCTGCAGAAGAGGGCAAGAACCTCTGACATTCATCTAAAATCAAAGATTGTTTCACCTGCTGGCCACAGCTCCTTCTTCAAGTAGCAGCATAATCCTTATGCTGTAAACTGTGCTCCAGAAAGTATTTCAAAGCCACCCCAAAGTCCTCACATAAAATAGTTTCTCTCCTATTTTTATTCTTCAGTCCACTGTCCTATGGCACAAGAAGAGCCCTGGGAATTGTAGCAGACTAGTAGATATTATCCAGAAGGCTTTCTCATAAAAGGCAAGGTGTTTCAACTAAAAATACTTTACTATTATGATGTCTGTTGCATATTTTTCCCCAAATCTCAGAACTGAAACTATCTAATTTTGAAATTATCTAATTTTATCCTGTAAAAAAAAAAAGACATCTCTAACAGATGAAATACAATTTAAAAAAAAATTTAAAATTTACTATACGTTGTAAGGCTATGATGGTATTGAAATACCTAGACAGGAATTAATCCATGTTTCTTGTGCTATTTGCAAGTCATTGCATGAAGAAGTGATGATCTAGGAAGAAAACAGATGAATGTTCATAGAGAAAATGAACAACATTCTGCCTAGTCAATTAAATTAAAAGGCAATATAGTTACAGTTTGCTAAAATGTAACAAGAAGAAAATAAGAAGGTATTGTAGAAAGGAGAATCTGGAAAATAATTCCAGGACATGAAATCTGAACTCTGTGTGATGTGTGAAGAGGAGTGTCTTTAGAAGAGAAGACTAGCACCTGATCTTAGACCATAGTAAGTTGATGACATGGTAGAGAACTTAAAAAATAAAAGCTGAATTTCAAATTTTGATTTATGTAAAACAAGTGTAGTTGAAAGGATTTAAGGAGTAAAATTTATATCTAAACTTAATTTTTAGCTTATTTTGATCATACATCTAGGTTGCCAGTGGGGTTTTTATGTGTATGCTACAGTGATAGTGATTATGTAGTATGTGCTACGTGGTTCAGAGAAAATTTTTACAGCCTGATGCCAGAAGAGGCTTTAACTGATGTGAAATATTACATATGTTTGGCACCAACATTACTGGGTGTGTCCGCTTTAACAAATGTATCTGAAGATGATAATGCCCCTGAGCATATTTATAATTCCTTGATTAGCTTGCTAGTTAGGAAGATTAATGTAGTTGCCAAGGTAGTATAATAAGGATAGTTTTTTTCCTGGGTGAGCTTGATGAAGTGTGATAGAAATATCTACCTTTTAATTCAAATGCCTAACCTGTTGCATTGCTCATGTATACTACTTGGGAATTCCTCACACAGTAGCTATCGGTTCTCCAGCACCTAAATGCCCTGAGAATTGCAAAATATCTCTCTATTCCTCTCCTGCAAAACATTTTTAATAGCTTCAGGTATTTTTTTTTCATCCCTGCAAGTTTCTAATCGTAAAGAATGTACTCCCTACCAGATCTCCTCACAAGAGCTGAAACTAGGATGAGGAGCCTGAGGACATTTGCCTGTCTGTCTTCACTTGCATTTTAGCTTAAAATTAAAGCTCTTTGTCATTTCACTCTTTTTCTAATCTTCACTCTTAAAAGTCCCCAAAGAGGGGAATGCTCTCTCAGTAGTGCTGTCTTCATGGACTGTTAAGGCTACCCTTCAAAACATACAATTCATTTGCCAACTACAGCAAGAACCTGAAGACTGGGATTCTTCAGAGACAGAGGTCTGCGTGTTGGATCGTGCCTGCTAGATCGTCACAAAATGCACCAGAAGAGTTAAAAGGTATATAAGCAAACTGAGAGGAAAGCTGAAATTTTAGTAATTCAAGCAGTCCAGAGTAGACTACAGGTTTCTTACAGAGAGATGCAGAGCTAACCAGTGCTAGCTTCGTTCACTTTTACACAGAATAGAAACATTTCCTGCATGAAAAAATGGTATTTGGTTTTATGTGTGTGAATGCATGTGTTACTTCACACATATATATACATATGTGATCATGCTACAGAGGTTCCTCCGGAGTCCCACAGTCCACACTTAGAAGCAGAATTTAGTGCTTCAGAATTTTTTCAAAGAGTTTAGATCAGACCTTTGTGATCAGCACACTCAGAACTATTGCCTAATGCCACCATTGATAAATTTTTTTGCCTAGAAATGGACTGTTTATTTGTATAATTTACATCTTGATCTCATATCAGTTTTTACTGGTTTGGGTTTTTTTAACTCCATACCAAACTCAGCTTCAGTCTCTAAAAGATGGCTTTTCAAAAACCTTGAAAGATTGCAAATAAAATGTCTGGTTTTATATTGCCCACTTGCATTCCTGTTTATTGTTTCTTCCCCTAATTATTCTTGCATTGATTATGTACCTAGAATTCCTTATCCCAGCTAAAGTTTTAGAAAGTATCACAATAATATCCATAAGGAAAAATAAGAATGTACTCAGTTGGATTTTGGTTCAGCGGATTTAGCTTTATCAATAAAGACTGATTTTTAAAGTTGAATGAAGAGGCTCAACAAGGCTGTGATCACGTAGTGACTTTTGATCAAACTATTTCATTAAAAACATGACTGAAATCAAGTTGTAAAATATGCTTTGTAAGTTTTGGTATTGTATCTTTAGATTTAATCTCACAAATTATAATAATGAGTCAATTTGTTTTTGCTTTCTTTATTTGTGGATATGCTTGACTTAAGCTGATCAAGCACCCTTTAGACCCTTTTTCTTGCCTTATTTTTCTCCTATCTTCTTAGCTCCCCTATTTCAGCCATGTCTCTAATGCTTCTATTAAGAATTTTAATAAGAAAATCTTTTATTCTGCTATGGTTGTGCCCATATTTGGTGGTGAGGACACAAGAAGCCTGCCCAGATGGCTCTGAGTGCAATTAGGGCACAGAGCACTTATTTCTAAGCCATCTTCTGTTCTGTATACACTATTTCTTGGTCCAGTCCAAAATTTCAAGAATAGTCTCATAAACACAAAAGTGGTCATGTAAGGTCGGAAAAATTCAAAAGAGCAACTCTGTATGTGCAGGTCTTGCTGGTCCTCTGCTGTTAGCTCACCATGGAAACAAAGCATACTGAAGCTTCATGATATTCAGTTTATGAGAACATGGTGTTATTTGAAATGTAGCAAGGTGTTAGACATCACAGTAATCCGAACTTGGCATGCTTTCAGAGGAACCACATCATCAAATAAAGTAAGTCTGGAAGATGCTTCTAAAGGTCTTCTGTGTCCCATAGCAGAAACACTGCTCTTAACTGTTCCATGCAATGTTTCTTGAATAGGTTTAGTGACAAAGATTTTGCAGTTTGGACACAATTTATTGTACTACTCCATTACCCCTTCCATTGGAAAGTTTCTTTTTCAGCTTTTGTACTTTCTTCACCTACAGCAAAAGACTGATATGACCATGATAATATTCCTTTCATTCCTTTCTCACTTGTTTATCTGGATATGGGTTTGTAAGGGCAGTGGTAAATCAAATTTTTGTCATTAAAATATGTGGAGACCTTTCAATCAGTGACTCATCAACAGATATGTATTTTCTCACATTTGGATTGGCTAAGAGAGTTTGATTAGTATAATTACTGTAAATTTATTTGTAATTATTTTGGTACCATGTAGATCCATACTCTTGATGGATAGCTTTGGTTTCTAGCTTGCAAGGCAGGTATCCGGATGAGGAATCTGTGCTTCTGATACCTTTGTGTCAGCACTCCTTTACCAGTGAGTGCTGAACAGTATTAATTAAATATAAAATGTAAAGGTAGATGTGTTTATTTCTGCCTTCTAAGTGGTTAAGGCTATTTTAGTGTAAATATTGTTTTGGCATTTGTACTTCCCCTCTTATTTTACCTCTCTGTATTACTTAACAGAACTAATCAACCTCAGAGTTGAGGTTCTATTCTGGGAAACTTGCTGTTGGCTAGAACAAAATGTTTGAGTGAATGTTTCCTTCTGGTTTGTATCTGCCCCACTTTTTGGTTTAGTTTATATATTGATGATGATTTTTGTTAATAATTTGATTAATAATCTCCATGATGAGTTCATTGTTTTTAATTTTTAAATTTCCTTTCAGAATTCTATCAGTTAAAACAGTTGCCTTCTAACAGCCTCCTAGCAGGTACAATACTCCTCTTGTTACTGTGTTTCTTTCCCCTCAAATTTACTCTCACTTTTGATCTTAGTACAAATGGGACTACTCTTGCTTCCATTTGCATCAGTTCCTTTCCTATTTATAAATTATTGAGTCATCTGTTATTCCACTTAAGCCAACACAACTTTGTTTCAGGCTGCTTTAATTGAAAGTAGGCTTCGCTTCCAATAAGGGAATGCCTACAATGGACAGGGTTGAAAAAAGGTCTTTTTTTAACCAAGTCTTTTCAAACAAAAAATATGTACACTTCCTACGTTATGTGCATAATATTATATAAACATAAAATAATTGTAAGGATTTTTTGTTTCTAGATTCACACATGGGGTAGTTGTATTGATGGTTCTTCTTTCTTTCAAAACTTAAATAGCTTTTGAATATCTGTTAGCAATTTTCTTTAGAAATAGATAATACCAGTTTTCATGTGGAAAACTGGCACATGCTGCCATTGCCACATTGTGTTCATGTAAAACTAAGAGATTGGCTCTTCTGTTTAGCTATTATATGTCCCAGCTTTTTAAAAATCACACCACATAGAAGAATATAGCAGTGTCAGGACATTAGTGAGCTTCTGTTGCTCACTAATCTCTCCAAACCCTTGGCGTTTGCATTCTTCAGCTGGTCCGAGCTTTGGAGAAAGCATCTGGGTTTGCTGTCATGGACCATGTTATGCCTGGTCTGACATGTAGCCCTGATGACCAATACAGACTGATGTCTACAGGGAAGAGTTCTGCTAATGCTGCCACGAGTCGAAGCAAATCACTGTTATGGGTGTTTGGTTTCTAGTTCTTGGTCAGCTAAATAATGGGCACAGAAAATGAAAGAGTTGTTTTTGAAACAGTGTTTAGAATCCATTAAACTGGGTTATAGAGAGGAAAGCTACATTTGCTTTATGAAATGAAATATGTAAACTACTAAGTTATTAGTGCCCTGTATTTATTTAGCATCCTTCACATGGGGAAAAAGTAGGACACTGAACAAAAAAAAAATTGCCAAAACAATTAGAGTGAAAAAAATCTGGTAATTAACTATTATTTTTCACAAAACTAGTCTAATTACAAATCAGTCATGGTAAAATGAAAGGTCAATAACTACAGATGCATAATTTCTCTCTGATAGATTGCTGTTTGAAAATAGGTTTATGACAATTATGTGATTAATTTCCTTTTATTAAACAGCATTATGAGACTTCATGTTGCATTCATCAGTTTATTACTGTTACTTTTTCTCTTCAGTTGCAAATTAATCCTAGATAACATCAGGGCAGAATAGAAGCTCAGGTAGATTGAGGATCACTTCTTCTAGTGTTGTTTGTGTTGCAGGGATCACTACAAATCTGAATCAAAAGCAGAGCCTCAGTGTGCTGAAACTGGCAGTATCAGCCTAAGAAAACAAAACACACACATACCATCACCCCCACCCCAAAACAACCAACCAACCAACCAAAAAACCAGCTTTTAGTCCAAGGAAACGAGGGCCAAATCCAGAGATATTCTTATGTTTCTGAGATGAAGCACTTGAGGAATGTAGGTATTTAAGTTAAACTTGGATCCAGAACAGCTTTCTCCACTTTCCACCTAACCCTCAAAGTGTTCTGCCTTTTTATCTTGAAATTCCCTGGGCACAAAGTTGCTGTCCTGGACAAACACAGAATTTTCCCAGCCTTGGAAAGCTGAGAAGCCTGGGAATCCAGGAGCCAGGCAATCATTTGTAAAAATTTCTGTAGTGTCAATGTAGTAAATGTTTTCAAACATATTCAGTGTTCACTTAATCCTGCTCTGTAGAATTGGGCGCAGTACTACACTCAGTGGCCACTTTTTGTCCTCCTATCTAGCAGACATGGTAGGAGTACTTGGAATTGTAATGCACTGTCAAAAAATACTGCTTCTTCTTCTTCTTCTTGAGCGTAGTATAGTTTCAAACATTTTGGTCTCTTCCAAGTTTGTGTTCTACTACTAGGCAAGGCAGTGGGGTGCCCTGCAGCTTAGCTGCTGAGATTGCACATAGAAAATCGTGGCTGTCTGCAGCTTCTAATCTAGATGCAAAAGACAGACAAATCTTTTTACTTGGCATACTTTGATGATGGGTTAATGAGTGAAATCCTTCTTCATGACCATCTAGTTTTCTTAGAAAATATATTCCTTGAGATGAGTGCCAACAGCCTTAGCTACCTTTCTACTTCTGTAGGAAAACACTAATAATTTTTTAGGCAGATTATGTGGCTTGGATTTCGATTTCCTTGAGTTTGTGGCATTTCCGGTGTGGCACATTTGTCTTAAATTTTCTTTGTGAGACTTAAAAAAAAAGAGTGTTGTTCACTGAGGAAAATGGGAGTTTTCCTTCCCTGTTGAGTCTCCTGGAGAGACTGCTGTTGGAAAGGAGTTGGATCATCTTATATTTGAGATTCTTCGAATAGTGCTAAATGCTTTGCTACTCCATTTGGAAAGATTATAAGCTGCCATGCTGACTGACTGTGACATTCATTAGACAACTTTCTGGACAAATACAGTCAGTGAGAGACAAAGGTTTAGCAGTATCATTTAAATGCTGTTAGGGAGTGTTGAATAGTCTTGTCTTTCTGTCACCATCTTTGGAGGATTTCATACAACTGTGCGTAATTCTGGGCTTCTTGTTGGGAGCCAGCCTGAGAAAGAGTCCCCGGCAGGTTTTAAAGGGGCATAGGTTCTCCTGAAGTGGCTTTTATAATAAATGTAGCTATGTAATCATTTGGTTAACTTGTTATTCAACCAGTGCAGAACAGTCCTTGGCCTTAAATCCAGCTTAGCATCTTGATATGTTTCGGTTGCATAGTGCTACCAGCGAGATGACTCTCCTTTGACATATTCAGCCATTTGGAAACTTATTTTATGTTCAGAAACTTACTTGACGTTCAGCAGGAATGTTAGAGTATGCAGTCATTTGAAAAAATAAAGGAGGGATTTGGAGTTAGAAAAAGAAAAGAATCTGGTTGTCTTCTGGCAAGTTTTTGGTTCTGGTTATCTGCAAAGTATACACCTCTTGT
The DNA here is from genome assembly GCA_038380795.1 of Pyrocephalus nanus. Classification (NCBI taxonomy): domain Eukaryota; kingdom Metazoa; phylum Chordata; class Aves; order Passeriformes; family Tyrannidae; genus Pyrocephalus; species Pyrocephalus nanus. The sequence continues at coordinate 1,916,993 of CM076262.1, forward strand.
CAGTATAAATGGGGAGTGCCTGTATAAACATTCTTGTTTCGCCTGTTCCACATAATAGTTTCTTGTATCATATTTCTTCTGACCTCACTATCTGAAACCAATTACAGGAGATCCATTTGGGCTGCATCTATTTTCATAAGAAGCCTAGGCAGCAGTGTTTTTCTCAGAGATGAATATCAACATCAAATATCCTTCTGAGTGCTTTGTTATTTATGTTTCAGAGAGATTTTGTAGCCTTCAGCTCTCAAGAATGTGTCACGCTGTGCTGTTTATACATTGACGATATTAATGGGCGTAGATGTCATTTTTCATTTTAACGTCTCAAATGCAACAGGCTGATAGGTTAAACATTCCTGATTTTAAAGGAAAGATATGAGTGACATCTGTTTCCTAAAAATACACATATATTTACTTTTGAAAAACCAAAGTAATGTTTACCTTCTTCTAGTGACAGCTTTCACTTTATTAAAATGATAAAACCTTAAAAATAAAGTCATGCTTATATTAAATAAAATGGTTTAGAATAAAAAAATTAAAGCAAGTTATATCTCATAGTATTATTGCCAACAAACTGCAAAATCTACCGCAATTTATCAACTTTAATAGGGTAAGTTATATGCAATTAATTTTATTTTTGTTCTGCTTATGTTTTAGCTATGCCAAAGCTGCACAGTAAATATTAAGAAGTAGTGTTCCCAATAAATATTTTACTAGAAGACACAGTGAGTTCTGGAAACCATATGCCCAAATTTCCTGCTTATAGAGCCATTACTTAGAGCATTATAATGATTTTCATTTGCGTTATTAAAATAATTTCTAATCCTCAGTTCTTTTTATTGCTTTTGCCTACATTGACTTTTTTTGGTATAGTTTTACTAATTTAGATAACTTAATTAAGGAAAAGTGCCTACTAAATTTGAAACAAATGTTATTGGAAATTAGATATGATTTTGACTGCCTTACAATCTGTTCCTGCTTCTCTTAACTTGAGGTAGGACTCAACATAATTTTGATCTGCCAGATTTATAAGCGTCTGTTAGTTTGGCTTAATTATATTGGTTTTAAACTAAGAGTTATTATCAAATTAGTTCATAGAATTCTATAAATGATACATAGGATGTGTGTTTACTTGAAGTTTAGATGTTTGTGAATTTAGAAAGATATTTTCAAGTTATCGATATATTTGCTAAGATTTAATAGCAGCAAATGAATTAGTGGAACTAATGTTTTATAATTTCATAATCTTCAGTTATGAATAATGTCAGTAATAATGCTTTGAAATTAACAATGTATTTCTGGGAGGTTGTTTACTGAGTAGCAAAATGTAAAGTTAAGCAGCACAATGGGAGAAAAAAGTACCGTATGATGACTTCTCTAAGAACAAAGGCTGACAGTGATTTCTCCTTATGAGTTTTAAATCATCTCTGATCTCTTGAAATTGTTTTCTGTTCTTCTTCTATCTCCTGTGTTTACAATAATCTAAACTGCCACAATAAGATCACTGAAGTATTCAGGTAGTCATCATTTATAAGACATTCTGTATTAAAAGATAAGCCTTTACTCCTTTAGAGATATCCCAACCAGCACATATGAATCAAAATAGTTTAAGTAGTAGAGCCTTTTATGCAAGCATATCCTGTTGTGCTGCCTTGCTTTTTCATGAAGTGTGACTCTTTTTGTAGTTAGCTGTAGGAAGTCATGCTTTCTTAGTCTGATTCCACGGGAGTATGCTACCCACAATTTGAAATTGTACTGTCTAGCTTAAGTCTAAGCTACAGCAGACTATAATTCTCTAATTTTCAAGTACTGAAAATGTACAGCTTTTCCAGATGCCTGCTTGCTTGTTTTATTGTATTGACATGAAAGGACTTTGCTGCTAAGGAAGATTTGGACGCTGAAACAACTTGCCGAGTGTTCCACTTATTTGCAAGTATACATCAGCATTATATCATTACAATTTCTTTTCCAGATTAAGGCCATTCAGTGAATTTTCTGTGACTGCCAGAAATGAAAAATTATTATTATTATGGGTTTTTTCCGTTTTCTGTAACTCCAGATCTCTTCTCTGGTTCTTCTGGCAGTATTACACCAAGCAGCGAGGTTGGTTTTCCTCTACAGTCTCCCATAATTCAGGAGTGCAGTAGTTCTCTTGCTTGCATTCAAGCAAGAGAACTTCTTTCAGAGAACTCTGAAGATTGAGAAAGATTATAAATTGTGCTTAAACAACTGAAAGACATTGGGACCAAATCGTGGTGCCCCTGAAATCAATAATATATTTATGTCTGATCTCAGGCAAAGGAGGATTGGCCTTTAGGATATGTTCAAGAACTGGGAGTGCAGGAGAAATCATGCTATTCACATAAGAAAGAGTGCATCCAGTGGTTCCTTGGTAACAAAATATTTAAAGTGCACTTTGAAATATGCTAACTTTTGTTTATTTTTGGTGGAGAGAAGATAGTTCTGTGCGTCTCATTGCTTAGGTTCAGAGAAATGTATAGTCTTTGTAAAGCTGACCTGTAATTACTTGAGAATTTGATGAAACAATATGGGGATTGTTGTGGGAATGTCTTCAAATGTTAAAAGTCTGTTCTGCAAACTTTGTACCAGAGCCTTCTATGGGGAGATGAATCAATGTTGTTAGGAGATGGTGCTAGTGCATTCACTTTGTTTACTTTGGTTTTCTATGTCTGCCTGCCTTCTCAGAAAACTTGCTTGGAGCCAGACTGTAGCAGCCCTCTCTCTGTCTTTTCATAATTGATCAGGGGATGACTGCCTTCCCTGAGGGTTAAGACGTGGCAACTTTTTCTGTTTGCTCAGCATCTCAATGCAGTAGTTCAAACATTGTTCACACCAGCTGGCAGTGTAATGCCATATGCACATCTTGTCAAAGCAACTGTTGTCATGGATACTAGAAACTATCTTAAAAACCAGCTCATTTGAGTCTAATCAAAATAGTACCTTTCTTTATCAGTTGAGAATCTTTATTATTTTAGGGAACATTGATCAAATGGCATTTATTGCAGTATATTCCATCTACAGTGGGTTTTGAAAACATAGATAATAGTGTGATATATTGTAAAGCTGTAACTGCTATTTACTGAGCTGATTTTTTTAAAGGGGAATAATGTGAGTTTTCCAGGTAGTTTCAGTGAAAATATTTTGAATATTTTTTTATTTATAAATAAATACTACTGTATAACATTTGACATTTAAAAATAATTTTATAGAGGAAAAACAGTCTAGATCAGCATTCTTTGGGTAAGTGGAATGTTTGTTTACATTTCATATGTTTAACTGTATTTTGCTGAGTTGGAATGAAAACGTAAAATAAATGAAAACATCATCTATTTTGATTGGGATACTGTCATCCCTGAGCCCGATCTGGTTGGTTGAGTAGTAATTTCTTTGTTCTCTGATTTTCCTAAGAATGCAAATTAAAACCACTCATTTTTATTTGGCATTAAAACTGCACTCTTTTTTTTTATCAAATGAGAGGTTTCTCCTTGAATTGTAAGTACAAAAAGTGTTTTTAATCTTCAATGAATATCCTTATTAATTCACTTTCAAGATAATCTGATGTTGATTTGTCAAATTTAATTACAGCTTCTGGTAACACTTGAAGTCTACTTGCTTTTACTTCAAATTGTAATATGAAAATGCAAATTGAATGATAATTTGCAAGGGAGTGGGCATTTTAGTTGAACACTCAAAGACAAGTTCCTTGTGGAAATGAGGCTATTGATGCAGTTTATGATTTTTCCTCTTCAAGCACTTCAAACAAATTAACTTTATTTCCTGCAGGATTTCATGTACATCCATAAATTCTAGGGAAGTCTTATATATGTACTTTCAGAATATTTTTTTTAATGTTGTAAGTAAAAAAAAAACCCTGAAGTCTGAAATCTAGCAAATACAAATCAAATAGGAGGGGATTATGTTTGTTCACTTGGACTTTTACCTAACATTAGCAATGAGTAACTCATTTCTTTCTAGGAACTGGTCAAATTTATTTGCCTTTTTTTTTTTTTTTTTTTACTTTTAGGCACTCCAGGCAGCAAGGCAGCTGCTTTTACAGCAACAGACAAGTGGACTGAAATCTCCTAAGGGCAGTGAGAAACAGAGACCGCTGCAGGTTAGTAAAGAATCCTTGATTTTGGGGCCTTAATCTCAGGGAAGAGTGCTTGCTCACACGTAAGGGATGTGTGCCAATTCCTGTACTGTAATACTATGCATGTGCTTATTCACATACTGGAGGTTACAGGCTTCTTGCTGCTGACTTCACAGAAAAAATCCACTATAGGTTACAAAGGCCTTTTGTGACTATAGATGCTTAAAAGATCTAAGATTCAGTTCAGTTGCTGTGGTATACATTAATTCTTTATGGACACATAACAGAACTGGTATGTGACTTTTATATATACATGGATTAAATTGTAAAAATGTGTTAAGAATAAGAGTAAAACAGTATCTTGGGGGGAAAAAAAACCTTAATAATTACTTGGTACTGTATCTGTAGCAAACAGGGAAGTGCTCAGGAACTTAACAACACCAACACAACTACATGAAATTATGGAAGGGCTGCTTCTGACATTTTAGAAAAAAATATATGTCATTGAGTTTTACACTAAGATGTTGTTGGGCATCAGATTGTGTTCACAATAGAAGTTCTGTTACTGAATAATTATTTAAAATGCATTATTAGTAAAAATATAAAGAGAGTTTTAGTCTGGGAAAATTATATCTGAGTGAGACTTTTTTGTGGTATTAAATCATTTATTTCTAATTGAGAGTTCCATATGAAATTGCATTCTGCTGACAAAACTTTTTCTCTCTTGCATATAGACCAAATATGAGTGTTTAACTGCTGAATTACATTTTGTTGCAGACAGTTCTATTTTGTTCAGAAAATTAAAAAAAAATCCTATCTTTCTCTTCCTCACATCTATTTTTCTGGATGAGCCTTTATTCTCCTGGGTCTTCCCCTGTTTTCTGATGGAGTAAGATTTTTTTATCTCATTTTTAGTTTTTGTCGTGCATAATGGAGGACTCCGGGCACTAGAATTTATCTTTTTCTCCACCAGGGAGATGCTGTGAAATTCGTTCGCTTGTGCACTTTTTGGATGTTATTCACATTGTCTCCTTTTCTTTGTAAAACTTGGTCGAGCAATGTTGGGCCCAGCAAGCAGTTCCACATTCCTGATCAGCATTCTTCAAATATACTTCTAAAGTTGTATTTATTTGCTCAGAGCCAAACAAGAATATGACTAAAGAAAGTGGAAAAAATGAAAACATCTTGTGTTGGCATCATGGTATGCTGTAGTTTTAGTCCAGTCCAGAGGCTGAGTCCCAGGACTTTCTCAACTTTCCACTCTTCACCCTTGACTTTGCTTTTTATCAAATATCTTCTACACTAAAGGCACTCAAGAAGAGTAGCCATAAAAGCAGAAGTTTGTGAACTACATAGTTTTTTAAAGTTTCTAGAAGCAGAATTAGTGATCTTGAATTGGTTGAATAGTGGAAATGGTTGATTTAATAAATACTGTGAAAGTAGTTTATTCTGCCACCTCCTTGTTCGGAAAGATAACATTGGCTGTACCAGAAGTGTACAAGATCCATCTTGCCCTATATCATATCTCTAAACTGGATTACACAAAACACTAAGTATATGAAACAGGCAAAAATAGTGTTGTTTTCCCAGTATATATTTCCCAGTGATCTTACTTGAATCCTATACCTTGTAAACCAGAGCAGTTCAGGAGCTACAGACTTCTCTGTTCACATTCTCCACCCATTCTTAAACCTTGTTTTCAAGACTAAAGAAGTCTAGGGGTGCACTGTTTGTGGTAGGCATTGATGAAAGGATAGAAAACCATGTTTGGAAACAAAGGCAGTCACACGCAGAACCCAGAGGATAATGAGGTGAGGAGAGGGAGTCTTGTGCTTTCATGCTCCCAAAGCACTAACCTTGGCCAGATGCCTTTAAATGCCATGGATCGGTGTATTGTAGAGATGTGCTGCATCACTTGTTTCTCAGGCGGAGTCAGCATCTCATGAGTCACACTCATGAGGAAGAAAATAAAGAAAATAATTTTATTTTCAGAATTGTTACATGCTCTCTAAAGTGTAGATTACTGCCCATGTTTCCAAATTATTCTTCTATTATCAGTGTGTGCACAGTGCCTCTTATTGGCCTTGAACACTTCTTTGGTTCATTTTTAAAGGAGAAGGAAATGGAATTTGCTCCCAGACTTTGGTTTATGTATCAAATACCATGTAAATTCAGGTATGAGCACGAACTCCATTTTAATTTTGTTCTTTAGTGAAAAGGATGTATAAAGGTTTTGAAAATGAGTCATTGGAGCACTTCTATTTCTGTCTTTTACTTTTCATTATTCATTATTTAGTGGAAATTTATGTTTTGAGCATGTTTCCTGTTTGACCAAATACTGTAATATGGGTCATAAAGTTGTACAGCCTTATTGATTTACTGTGCCAAATTTAATGGCAGCTTTAACCAAAATATTCTAGTCGTAGGAATTTCTAAATGTGTGTAAGGTTTATAAGACAAAAATAGAGGTTTATAAGACGAAAAATACTTGTGTTTGTGCTTAAGAAAACAGACATCTCCCAATATTTTACAGTACTTTAAAATTAGTGTGTATCTAATTTCCTCTATTTCAGAGTAATTTACTAATCTGGCAACTGGAGATATATTAGAACAGATTTATAAATCTAGTAAAAATGTAATAGAACATTTAAAACTAGCTCACACATCTGCTGGCAAATTTGGGTATTAGGTAAGCCTTGCCATTGCATCTCTTGTGCCCTGTATTTTAATGTAAACCACTCTATTGTTACATGTGCCAAAGAGGGGAAAAAACCACAGTACTGATTTTAGTGGCCATCTTTTTTTTTTTTTTTTTGTGGGGGGAAGTAGCATATGATGCTTTTATGTATGTTCTCTCTGTTATTCCATAACGCGTCAAGCATTTTAGTGACTTCCAGCACCTACTAGCTAATCAGCAAGTTGAAAGCTGATTGAAGAAACCTTCAAATTTGTGTCCTCAACTTTGCAAAAAAAGGGTGTTGGGTAAGTCGTGATGTTCTACTGTGCTTTACAGAGGGGATGGTTTTAGAGGAACTGCTGGGATTTCCCTAGAATAATTTGTCTTTTGTATTCTCACAGAAAACCTTTATAAATTTACTGCTAACTATGTGATCTATTATAAAAGTGTAATGTTGTACTGGAAAATGTTTTTGTTTTGGTTTCTGATGCAAAAGTTACCCTTATCTAGTAGTTATCCTATGTATTCAGGGACAGGAGGTTTATATTTAGATTGCGAGTTAACAGAATACCTGCAAAAACTACAGTTTTAAATAGACACTTGTCTTGATCTACTATTACTTTGATTTGCATTTGTCTGGGTTTCACACTGCAGATGGCGTAACCATTAGCATGTCTTATGTAAAACAGAAGAAGAAAAACATCCCTTTTGACAAGCTTGAGTACCAATTGTGGTAGTGATTTTACTTTCATATATAGATATCCGAATAAATGTATTTGAAACATGTTTATATATGCCATTCATTACACTGATGCACCAATTGAATGGATCCAATCAGTACATACATTGATTAATGACATATTGCAAAATAGCTACTGAGTTTGTGATGAGAGTTGAGGATAATATTAACCTGCATATGATGAGATAATAGCATTTACTTCTTTACTGTGCATCCAACAAAACATTGCAGTAGTAAGGTTAAGATTTTTGAAGTAGTGTTTTTTGTTTCAGAATATTTTTCTTTTGTGAAGATTCTGTGATAGTGTTCATCTGATCGCTTTCAAGGATTTCTCTCCTTATCACCAACTTTCCATATTAGGCATAACTAGTAAAATGTCAGTTTGGGTCTTAGAACCTGTAGATCATTCTCCTAGAGCAGAAAGTCACCGTCCTTGTGGCCACTGAGGAACCCGTTGTCATCTAGCTTGAGCGTTATTTTTGTGTTACATTTACAGTCATGAGTGAAACCTGTGGTACTTCAAGAACCTTGCAGAACACAAGAATAACCCAAAGGCAAATGCTGTCAATTTTCTGCCATAGAAGGGTGTTTGTGTACAGCATTGCAATTATTTCCCTTCCAGGTAGGCAATCGATGCTTAGACTAATCTGTCCATGACACACATACTGTTGTTGTCTGCATAGCATAGTGATTTGGACACCTAGTTGTGATTTTACATATTTGCTCTAAGAGCTATGAAAAGCCTATGTATTTCTATTCCCTAGAATGTCTCCAAGTAAGCTACTACTAGAGCAGTAGCTTATTTTCATAGTCAGACTTCAATTAGAATAAATAGGTAATTATCTTCTGCCCCATGAATTGTTTAAGTTTTTTTTCCTTCAGGCTAGCAGATTTGTTTCAACATCATACTAATGCATTCTGTAAGAGGATGGCATGTCATGAAATCATGACTCCTGGAATCAAAGGGTTAAGCTCAGTGTGTACCAAGCCTGTTGTATAAATATCACGCTGTATGGAGTGTTGAGTTGTTATGGTAAGCTTTGTTTATTTAGCATGAGCACTTCACTGAAGTGTAATCATTTGGTAAAATTTGGGAAAAGTAAGTATACACTTAAGTTTAATTACTTAATGTTTATTGCATTAGTTCATAGTATCAGAAGGACCTCTTGTTTTTAAAGATATTGAAAATGCAAAAATTTAGCATGAAAATTTAGGATGAAAAGATATTCATAGTCTCTTTTAACTTACTCCCCTTGCTTTACTCTCTTTTAGTTTGGTCATTTCCCTTTGGATATTGATATGGGTCTGAATTTAAAATTAATTTCATATAATAAATAAACATATAATTTATATTGTAATTTTTGTTGTTTTTTAAACATATTTAAGGAGCTGATAGAGATAAGAAATAGACAATGTGGAAAAAAAAGAAGCAAAACCCACTGCTTTTAAATTATATCCTCCAATTTAATGTACATAGATTTCAACCATGCCTGTGTAATGTCAGTAAAAAAACTCTGATTTTAAAAACAGCAAAAAATTGGTTATGGATGTAACTTAGAGAGTTTTCTTTGCATTGCATTTAACAAAAAATAGAAATAAATCTGTTCTAAAACTGTCTTTTCAAAAACTGTGTGTTACATATTTCTGTTTATCTAATGGATGCTGCTAAGCATAAGAAGTAGGAGGATTTTGTACATGGTAGAAAGCACTGATTTAGAAAGATCCAAAAGCTTAATATGGAGTGATAAACAGTCTTTTTCCCTCTTGAGTATAATTCTGGAGGAAATGTGTGGCCTACATATAAGCAAATATTGAGGCTTGGGGTAAATTAAATTTGGAAGATAGCTGCCTGAAAATCGTAAGTCCCATTTTCCCTCATAAGTCTGTTAGGAAGAGTATGCAGTTATCCTCTAAGGTGCAGAAATCTGCATCAGTGATACCCATTCTAAAGAGAAGGTTAACGCCAAGAGATGGAGAGAAGGCAAGGAGTTATTTTTAGGTAAGGTGTAGGGGGAAGGGAAAGGAGAAATAGGCATGTTCAAGCTTACATAGTGTAGAAAACAGGAGTTCCATTGAGGTAGAGGGATAAAAACAGTAATAAAGAAAAAAACTTGGATTTTTTTTCTTTCACTGACAGTGGAAGTGTCAGTATTATAAACTTACTGGGAAGTCTTATTTATAGAGATAGAAGTCTGCTCCCAAGACTTATGTCCTGTCTTTGATAACCTCTTTTTCTCATGAAAACCCATGTTTTGCATCACATCCCATTCACTGCAAAGTCTTTCATTAGTAGATTTACTGTAAATCACATTTTACTCTTGAAAACTTCCAGTATTAAAAAAGTACATCTATTAAGAAAGTGTCACTAGTTAATATGGCTTCCTTTGTAATCTAAAGTTTATATCAGTCATGTTGAAGTGTTATCTTTTATTGTAATTTTCAGCGATAGAAAATATTACAGTTAATCTTATGTATGATCTTTGTAATATGTGGCAAAATGTTTACTAGCAACTTCTAGCAGAAGTTATAGTGATACCATGCAAGTTCTGTTTACAGGTATTGAATATGCAGAATACTAATTAGTATTATTGTGTGATCAGGGATTTCAGGAGGCAGTTTAATTTAAACAAATGTCTGTGCAGAGTCTGATGTGTCGCTCTATTACTGTGACTGTCCAGGAATTGTCCTCTTTATCACTATCACATCAAATGATGTGATCTCTCTTGTTGATTCTAGTACTTCTAGAGGACTGGGAGGAAAGGGAGAACACACACTTCTTCACCCAGATTTAGAAAGGCAAACCTTCAGAGAGAATGCCTTGGCCTTTTCCCAGCAGCTTTTACATGGTAAACCAGCAGACTTATTTTTCCCTCATGGTAGAATGTGCAGCCTGTCTGACACCAGGAAATAGTGCTGTGAATGGGATAAGTGGTCTGGATTTTATAAACTGAACTATGGGAATGTCCAAGCACTACTGAGAAGTTTATTTGCCTTGCTTGAGCAGCTTGAAAGCTCTGTCCCTGCTAGCCCTCCTGGTGCAACCATCATGCATGGTTGCAATTGCTCCTCTTTGGGCTGTGTGAGTGGTTCCACTGCAATGCTGGGAAGTGTAGGTTTCTTTGAGCCACTTCTCCAGGCTCTTGCAACAGGTCCGATCAGCCTGATTCTCTTACCAGCTGGCTCATTGCCCAGAAAAGCTTGTGAAGAGCTGAGAGGGAATGTGTGAATGGTTCAGCACTCAGTGTGCAGCTCTATTAAAGGATCTGCTCCCAGGCAGGGCCCTAATTGTGCCAGTTTAGGATCTCGCCACTCATGCAAGGGTCTCCTGATACTCTTGAATTTGAAAAACGCATTAGTGTACGTTAATTTAGAAATTACCAAAGCAGGAAAAGCAACTTGACAAAATATTCTGTGAATACTCTAGATGGGTGTAGATTTTTAAAAATTGTATCTAGTTAATTTATTATTAAGGAAAGTCTCTTTGTTTTTTTCCAGCCAGAAGGTTTTTCATTTCATCAGGCAATTATAAAAGTCAAGGAAATTTTCTGACAAAACCAAAGTTCTGTAACTAAATAATGAATGTTCTTCAGTCAATAGCAGTGTATGCAACTTTGCATATGAAAATTCAGTCTTTCTCCATGGCCATTCAAGGCATTCCTTGAGCAGATTACTTCTCATACTTTTCAGATTAATTTTTGTTTTGTGAATTGAATTCTTTACTTGACATTTTCTAATTGTTAGACATTTTGTAGTTTGTGTCATAATTGTCCAGTTGCTTTACCAAGCAGGCTGACTTTACTTGGGGTATGAGGAGCAGGCTAATCAGGAGTCTGAAAGTATGCCAAGATCAACATGGGTGTTAATTTTAGTTTGCCTTCACTTGGAATGTATACATGCAAAATTGTATTAAAAACTGTTAAAATAATCCAAATGATGGTACAGGTCACAGTAATGCTGTAGAAGAAAAGCTTTACTATGTGTGCTGCTGAAAAAGCAGTCACACAGTACAGTGGAAAAGCATAACAGGCCATCTTCTTGTGAAAGGGGGTTGTCCAGCAATTGCCACTTTGATATTCGAAGTCTTTTTATGCCTTCTTATGCTCCTAATGTGCTTTTCTTCAGACAAACAGATGAAGGTGTTATGAAATAGAATTAATGGTAAAAAATTTACTAAACACTACTTCAGTGCTTTACTACTTGATTATGTGAAGCTTTGAAAAGCAATCTCATAATAATATATGTACAAAGGGAACTGTAAAGTGTATCAGCAACATCAGTATGCTTCAAGGATCATACCAAGAACCTGAAGTATAAATGAAGAATGAGATTTTCCCTCAAGTGTTCACAGTAAATCCATTTATTCAATAAATATACTTTCAGTCTTATAGGAAAGACAGCCTCCACAGTATGGAGGAGAGTGAATGTAGTAGCCCAGTGTCAGAAAAAAAATATCAAAAATCAACTCTGTGCTTGTAAAAGTGATTTCTAAATTGATGCAGCTGTACTGTATTGCACAGATAGCTATGAGCTGGATGCTTATGAAAAATCAAATTACCAAATAAAAGTAAAATATTTCCTAATAGAATATGTTGTGTGAAGTCATAGGCAAAACAATGTATGTTTCTGTTTTAGGAACAGTTAGGATACCGTGAATAGCTTCAGTTTGAGAGCATAGTATCTGAAGGGGAGTTAATAATAGAAATTTAGATGCAAATGGTGATTGATGTTGACATATACAAAAATATATCTCTTGATTAGTAAGGGCTTAACCCATACTCCTGGTGAGGAAGAAAAAATGCCAAACTGCAATCCTTCTATAATAACAGTGGTCATGTTCTTCACCCATGGAAAAGAAAATGGGAGGATAGGGCTGGGCTATTGTATAAGCTAGATGTCTTTCAAAAATGTAATTTAAAAAGCAAATTCTAATAAATATTTAAAAATACAGGAAAAAACATGGTCATGTGTTGAAGAACTTAAAAATTTTTTTCCTTAGTCTTATGTCCATCATCTAAATGAAAAAGGAAGAGAATAGTGTGCTGATCTTTCAATGAGCATGGTACATCATATCAACAGATTATTTTAAAGGGATTTTAATGCCTTCTTGAAATTATAAAATTTACATGAAATACCTTAAAGAACATGGTAGTTTATTATTTTTTTCAAAAGTTAATTTTATTGTCTTTATGGCCTGTTACATGAATAGAGAACACTGAAGACTCGATAGTAACTGGAATATAGTAAAATAAAGGCACCATACTAAGTTCACAGTATTTCATCTATTTAAATTCACTTTCAGTGTATGACCATTTTGGTTATTTTAATCCTCGCTTGTTACATTCCAACAAAAGATAGTTATTTCTATAAGCATAATCTAAGTAGCTGTAGCTTTCACATCATTTTATATAGTCTACATTTTTTCAGGCTATTGGATACAAAAATGTATTGACTTCATAATTATCAGTAAGACTTGTAAGAAATACCATTGACCTTATAAATATGGATATTTTTAGTACGAAGGCTTTAATTCCAAAACTAATTTTCTCTTCACAGCAAATGAAACAAGAATCAGAATTTATTTTTAAAAAACACCACCAATTTTTAAAATATTTTTTCTTCCAAAGATACCTACTTTCAAAATGGTTTAGAGTGTTTATAGTGTTGAGGTGGTTGTCTCACACTGCCTGAAAATAAAGTGAATTAGTCTTAACAGCCCATTTATGACATCATTATTATTGTAATGATTTTAGGGCCTGGCATATAATCTGACCCAATAAGTCTCAGAGTCAAGATTAAGAGAGGGGGCTCTTTTCCACATTAAGAAAAGTCATGGTAATTTAGCATCTTGCAAAGTAGTTTAGTCTAGGAAAATGTTTTTTTTTTTCTGGTTTGGGGTTTATTTCTGGGTAGAGAATACTTGCTTAGAGTTCTTTGACTGAGTATTCAATCATTGTAATTAGACAGGGGTGGTACAGTTTGTACTGTAATACTCCACCTAATACCTCTAGAAACAAATAATTATGAATTTGAGTATGATTCTTTAGAATATTTGCAGTTAACAAACATAAGTGCTATTGTATCAGCCTTAATATTTGTAACTTATAGTGTCCTGAAATACTTCCAGAAATAGTACTGTTTAACAGCAGCTGTTAAGACTGATTTCCTAATCCTCTGGGACTTTGGCAGCATTGTCAAGATAAATTGAAATATTAAAACCTGCCAATTGATTATAGGACTTGGACTGTCAATAGAAGATATTTATCAAATTTCATTTGATTTTTTGGATTTTTTTTTCTTTAATAAAAGTATAGTAAGAGAGAAGTTATAGGAAGTGCTTTGGGAAAGGCTTGAATACAGTAATGGCATCATCTTTAAAATAAGTTCCGGTTTAATGAAAACCCACAAAATTATTTGATAATGCTTTTATTATATGTGGAATCATTCAGCTTTTTTAAAACTCTAATTTTACTGATAGCAGAATTGTACCTCTTTTGTAGTTAAGGTGGGATCTAAATGTGTCAGAGACGTTGATACATGATTTACACAGAAATTGGTTCTTAATTAAACCTCTGTGAATGTCAAAGATTTTAGGATGAACTCACAAACAGAATCCTATTTCATGGAAGAATCATTGCTGCTTAAGTCACTTCTTTTTGTCTGTAAAACTGTCAACAGAAATTCTAAAAAGGTTTTGAAAACCTTAGTTTTAACTGGCAGATCATTTTATAGTGTCCTTGTTTTTCCCTTGATGATTACACCAAAACCACAGAGCCTTTAGAGCGGTGCCACAAAAATGGTGAATGAGTTGTTCTTCCTCTTTTCGTTCTGGGACGTTTATTGTTGGGATTTTCATTTCATTACGTATCAACATTTTTAGTGTTATTATTAATTATTAATTTTCAGTTTGTTTTACATAAGAAGAATATACTTTTTAGAATCATAGCTAGTGTGCTTCCTCTCATAGAGAAAAAACAATGAGGAATTGTTTTATCTAGACACTTGGTTTGAGTAGCAGCCCACGATCAAACACCCACTGTTTTTAAACTTAAAATGCAGTAAAAAATCCTCAGTATTGATCTCATTGTTAGGATGAAACTTTTATTTTATTCTTCTTAGTAGTTATGAACAGCTTTATGTTAGAGATTTGGATCTTCTTGTATTATTAACTGTACACAATTTTAATGTGAGTCAGATACCCAGAGAGCATACAGTGCATTCAGGCACCACTAACAGAGTGCAAGGAGGCAAAAGAACCGCAGAGGCCCATGGAGACATGCATCATTGACGTACCTATTGAAGTGGGACTGAACAGCAGGCAGCTAGTTTATACTCGTACATCTCTGAGTGTATTTCATGCCCAACTGTGTGAGTACAAGGTATCGGTATACATTATTTACACTTTTCAGGGAATACCAAAATCCACTGGCTCAAGTTTTGAATAATAGTGGGTAAAGGAGAAGGAGATACGATCCATACAGATCCTAAGGTATCTCTGCTCTTTTATTATCCCTCCGTCTCTAGTAGTTCATCTTTTGTATTTTATGGCTGTAGAGTTGCCTTTTAGCTACAGCTACAAGTACTGAGGGTTCACAGGATGTAGTTGTTCTCTTGCACTTCATGGAGTAAGACATGAAATTAAACTGAAAGGATGATATAGGTTTTCAAGCAATATATATCCAAGCTCTGGAACCCATCTCTTATGTTTTTATGTCACTGTGGTTGTTCTCTCTGGGCACTGAGTATTGACCGCTATAAAGGCAGCCCAGTAGGCTAAGTTACTATTTGGTTCTTCTGTCTTTTCAAGCACTATCCAGAAGTGGATTTTAACATATTTTAATTCCTGATTACTTGCTTTTGGCCATCCAAGTGAACGTGCTGGTTCCACCAGCAAATCACAGTCCACTGAACTTCTCACAACTACTTTTAGTTGTACTTTGAAGACTAAAAGCCATAAAAATATCTAACCTTTCCCAGTCAAACCTCTTAAGGAACAATTTGCTTTGTGATAAAATACTGACATCAGGATGATGCAGTGTGCATTTTGCTAACTATAATTACTCTGCATTGTGTTGAAAAGATTGGATTAATCTGATCAAGCTCAAGAAAAATAGTTAAGCCCTCAAACGATTTCAAGCTACCTAACCACTTTCTAACACCACAGAGTCAATCAAATGCTCAACATGTATCATGACATGAAAGTATTAAAAATGGGCTCTTCAGAAAGGGAAAGGTAATACTTCAGTTCCACTGGAAACAGCTATATAGCTCTTCCATTAGTGTATAGCTATGTTACTACTTCAACCATGCAGGCAGTGAAGCCCAGATCTTTAGATTCTTGATCCTAGATCCTGAAACAATCCCTCAGTCTTGGCCGTATTGATCACCACCATTGGTCTACCCTGGTCTCCAGTCAGGAGGCCTGGAGTCACACCATCTATAACGCTGCTGCTGCTTTTGAGAACACACGCAGGATCACTCTCACGGAGAAAAGACAACACAGAAAGAATTGCATCTTGTCGATATCACCTGGGGAGTCTTTCTGCTGTGCCTTCTGCAACTGGACTTATTTATCTCACATTGGCCTTTTTAGCCATCAGCGCGCTTGTAGCAAGTGTGGGTAGAGCCCTTCTCAAATCTTCGTTCGCAAAGCCTAGCCGTGATGATGATGATGATGATCCTAGATACAGGACTGCAGTGTCTTTCCAGTTGTAAGGAAGGGAAAAGGATCTTCCAAATTTTATATCTTCAGTTCCCATTCAAGTAACCTACAGTAAATAAAAAGGAGAAAAAGACTGCCCTCTGTAGAAGTGAAGGGAGTATTTAAAAAAAACACAACACAATTCTTAAAGTAGGTTCTGTTCTTTTGATGTATCAATTTATCATCTACTATTAAGTTGGTGAAAGCAGGCATGAAACACTGTATTAAAATTAGGTATAATTGCTAATTTTAACTTTATTGTGGAGTATAGTCCGCATACCACCTTATATAAAATAGTGCTATGAAAATAGACAAAAAACAAGTGTATTATTAACTGTCCTGTTCTGAAATAAGCTTAATTTCAATGCCGTAGAAAGCTAAGTAAGTTTGTACTAAAAGAGCATGACAAGGAGTAACTTAGTGGCAGAACATATGCAGTTGAGGCATTTTTGTTGTATTTCATATATGTGGTATGTTTCTGGGTATACTGGTTTGCTAATTAAAATATCAGATACACATTTAAAAACTAATTGTTCAATGTAAAAATAAATCTTCCATATGTTTGATCTCACTGAGAACAATTTTATCCCTTCTGGTTTTCTTCCAGCTCTGACAAAAGCAGCAAAGAAATTGCACTGGGAGGTAGTAGATATTAAAAAATATTTTGGGTTTCCCTTTTCCTAAGACCAATGTCTATGTTTCTACTCTGAGAGATCCAAGGAGGACTTTGTATGGATATGATAAAGTGGCTCACCTTAACCATAAGACATATATGAAAGATTAGGGTATAATCTTACTCCTAGGGGGCAATTTATGATTTACATCTCTTACGTTGAGGCTAAGTTTAGATAAAAGATTGTGCCAGTTTTTCTGCTTGTCAGCTCTCCCCTCTCTCCGTCCTACTCTTGCTTTGATAAGAATGTTTATCATAGGGAAAAATATGAAGGGAACTGAAGACCTCATCAGGAAGAATGGCTACTTTTATAACGCTCATGGAAAAGTGCATACCAAACTCCACAGAGACTTCTTTCAAGAATTTTCTGAGTCTTAAAATGACAACACAGCTTTGCATTGGAAACAAACTTTGAACAAATTGATGTAGGTATCATGTTGTGTCATTTGATGCACATATCAGGTCTTTGAATCTAATATTAAAAGATTTGCAATATGTTGGGCATGTTATCCAGTTTCTACATGTTATTATATTGGTAGAGTTATTAGATTTTTTACTTTTATTTTTTATTTGTTCTTTAGCAGAATCCTGGTTTTTGGTAGTGTTTAACACCAGGAGGTCCTTTGCTTCCCAAACTGGGTATTATGGATGTACAAATCTTGGTTTAATGTGCTGAGCTGTATAACTTTTTCTTTCTTATTTTCTTTTGTAAGTGTATGTGTGATTGTGTTATGTGGTGTCTAGAGGTATAAATATTAGTTGACACGTCTATCTGATTGGGTAGGGCTATAGCAAACAGTGCAATTTCTTCTGCTACATCAGCACAGAGACTTAGCGAGTCATTTGACTCAGCTATGGGGATGATTCTTAGTGTGCTTAAAATCATGCTCAGCAAAGACTGATGCAGTATCTCATCCAGTCAACCTATAAAATAATGTTAAATTATGAAATTTGTTTTATTTCTTTTTAGCCTGGAGAGGCTAAATATTTGGTGGAAGAAAGGAATAGGAAGAAATTTCCCAGTCCAGAATCCTGCTAAGTCACCTACTAGGAAGTACCAGACATCTGTATCAAAGTAAATGATTCCCAGGAGGTATGCAGCGTGGCCTCTGCTTCACATTGTAGAATGTCTCTCTTTTACAAAATCTTTTTTCCTTTTTTTTTTGTGTTACAGGAAATTGATTACTATTAAATTAAATATACACAATCTTATTATCAAAAATTATCAAAATAATTTGTCTAATTCTTTGCCCATTTTTGTGTCTGATGACAGCTTACTGGTGTCCTACATCTTGTCCAGATTGGTTGTCATTTTTCTCTGCTGCAATGCCTGATTTTGCTGATAGTTAAGATCCCCAGTTGTTTGTGCTCTAAGGCAAGAACTGGAAAAGCAGTGTCAACTCATGTTGACGTGACAGCTTCAGGCAGATGCCATACTATTTTCTACACTGAAAGAATCGTGGAAAGTACAGTTATCTCTATTATCACTTTAATATAAAAACTTTTACACTTTTTGATAGCCACCAGAGGAGCTGATACCCTGTATTACAAAGCTCCCATGACTGGGGGATGATTCAGTGTCAGAATGGCTGAGATTGTTCAAACCTGGCCCAACAATTTATAACTGGACTTTATTTTGGTGATACGAATTTTCTGTGTAGCACAGTATTTGATCATGGATCCCAGGTCAGAAACATATTCATCCTAAATATTTGTTCTAAAACAAAGAAGAGTCTTCTCTGCTTTTAGCAAAACCATCAGTTTAGAGGTTGCAGACAACATTTGGCGTTATCCTTCATGATCATCTCTGTATCAAGCATGTGTGATGTATTCAGTTATTTCCCACATGTGCTGCCTTTCCTTCATCTTTCTTTCTGTTTGAATGAGTTAAACATTACAGAATGGGGCCTAATGACAGTCAGAATGCATAGGAAGAGAGTCAATGTATTAAATTACTCAATTATTTCTTGTTTGTATATCAAAAAAGGAGCAGCGTACATGTAGGAAGAATGTGTCATTAGTGTGTAAACTGTCATTTTGAATTATCAGTCAACTGTGGTTTTGTTGTCCCTTTGATGCTGCTGGCACAAAGCTCAGAGTTTTCCAAAAAGTGGAAAGCAGTGATTTTGAAATAAAATGAAGTGGTGACCATTCCTTCTTATTTTGCTTAGAGCATAAGGATTTTGTTGGCACACTTTTATTGTACTATGTGGTGACTGCAGATGTTTTTAACACACTTCACAGGAGGTGTATCTAGTGCAATAAGCTGTAAAATGTTGAGTGTCTATGCGTTGTTCATCTAGCCATGGAAATTAAATGTTCATTGTTACAGGAAACAGAGTAAAAAAAAAAAAAAAAAAGGCAAACAGCAAAAAAGGCAGTTTAGCCTCTGTATTTTATCTCTGGTGAATATAAATTGTCCAACCGAAAAGCTTTTTTGTATAGGTTCATGTAAATTCAAAACAAGCATGCAAACAGAACAAAATGAAAACTTGATAAGAAGGGTTGGTGTGTTTATGTGACTCCTTGGCATATTCAGATTATGTGGTGTGATTTGTTCTGCAGCTGCTTCAAATTAAGAACAGGTGTAGAAGGCAGATTATGCAAATACTCATATTAATGTAATTGTGAAATTGGTGTGTTTATCACTGTGCCTTTAAAGAGTAGACCATACTCTTATTTTACATGTAAATGAGCTTTATTCTTGAGAGCTACTATTGGATAATGAGCTTATAAAGGAGAAATTTCTAGCATATGGTGAAACATTTCTAAAATGTGACATTTTCTTGTGTAGCAATTTATTTTATATATATAGTATAAACATAATCTGCTTTATCTTCTTTAGAAAAATATATCTGTGATGCAGTTTTAAAATCTAATTCATAGAACGAATGAACTCATAGTTCTTCGTTGTTATTTTTTTATTTCACGTACCCCTTTAATAAGACAATATTTGATCTCCTTCAACCATTTACTTTATATTTACAAACTTTTATAGACTTTTTGCCTTGTTCACTGTAAATCCCTAAGAAGTATACATTGGAGAGAAAATGTGTTTAAAAAGGATTTTTTTACTTCCCAAGACCTACTCTATTTAAACAATCTGGGTATCTGAGTTAAATATACATTTTTAAACATTATTTACCTCATGTTGCTAGTATGCATAGATTTTTAAATGATTGGCTAAGCTTTATGTTATTTTTAGATCAGAAGGAGTTGGTATCAAAGGATGTCCAAAAGTAGGAAATTATGGGAACTTTTTATTTTCTTATAATATGGACCTAGTTAACCAAAGTTACCTGGTATAAAAATCACAGAACACTATCTATGATTCTAAGTGTTAGTGTATTTTCTTCCTTATATCTTTTGCACATGATATTGATTCATAGCAAATTATACTCTGTTAAAAGAAAATACTTGTTTTTACATATGTATGTATATATACACTATATATATATGTACATATATACAGGACAATTTTTTGTATGCTGCCAATTAGGTAGACCAAATATTTGAAACTGAGTTTTTTGCACTGGGTGCGATACTTTCGACTAGGAATCTGGGCCAAACAGTTGAGAAAATCTCTGCTTCTCAGGAAGCAGAAGCTGAAGGCGCTGATTGCCAACAGCTGGCTACCAGGCAAACAAAACTAGAACAAGGTCTTCCTGCCTTTCTGTTTCTTATAGCTTTGGCTCAGATGGGCTTTCCTATCTATTTGCAAAAAAAAAAAAAAAAAAGAAAAAAACCCCTTGTTTTGATTTCTTGGTGTGTTTCAGGAAAAAAGAAATAAAACTATAGTTATTGAGTTCAGTGCAGTACCCTATGGCATCAAATTTCTTCCATTTCGCTATCCTCAGAGCTCAACTGATGTCTTCATGAGAACAACCTAGAAGGTGTAAGCAAGACATTTAAAGAAAACAGCTCTTAATTCATTAGTTATTTTTCTCTAAATCACTCCTCAAGAAGGGGAATGACTTTATGTTCAGTAAAGTCATCCTTTAGCAAATTATTTAAAATTGCAGTGGTTTACGGGGCGTTTAACTGGTAACTGTTTGCTTCACAACCTGTTACCTACCTATAAAATCTTTCATTCAGTTATTAGCGCACTCTTAATGGAATACAAACTATTTAAGAAAGAAAGGACTGGCAGGAACTTCATTATGTAAGCTGAAGATCATAAAGCTTTTCTTTAGGGTTAGCCTGACTGTATCACTTTAAAATACAACTATCAACCAGATAAAATGGCAACCTCTTTTTCTAATCAATTTGAATTATATGCATCGTTTCAGTAGGATGTTACTGTGGGGTTAATTATCTTTGCATTTAGAAACATTTTTACTTCTACTTGACTAGTTGTCATTGGAGATGTTTGCATGCAGAACTGTTATGCATGCTGTGCAATATCAGTGCCTTCCAATGTCACTTAGAACTCACCATAGTTGTGCTTTCTGTCACAGAAATTAAGAGGCAACTTGGACATTGTTACACAAAGAAGATTATGTGTACTGGAGAACTGAATGATTCCATCACCCTTATAAGCACTGGTTTAAAACAGTAGGAATGTGGCCAAAGCTATCTTGACTCTATTACATTTCTCCTAGACTTCTATGGGAATTTACTTTAGAGTTTCAGGAAAAAAAAAAAAAGACTGAAAAAAGGAGCAAAAAATAGCAAATAAAAAGACAAAAAAGTGCCTTCCAGTCACACTAATCTCTTTTTAACACTTCTTGCACTGTGTAATTGACACTTACTTTAAGTTATTTAAGTTATTTTTTTTGAAATTATTTGGACTAGTAATTACTTTCACATTATTTTTAATTGTATGGCTCTTCTGACCACAAGCTTCAGAAAATAATTAAGGGATTTTAAGATATGAGTTTTTAGTAATTTTTTTGAGGTATTTATGGAATAAGAGATTATTTCTGCTCCAATTCCTTGGTCTTCTTCTACAAGATGTTCCAGAGATGGATGAATTACAGCCATATACATGTCTTTGCACTCTAATTTTGTTTCCTAACTTTCTGTGAGCAAGCCAAATAACCACTCACACTTCTGCTATTATGGGACAAGTTAATTTAGTTATTGAAATAGGACAGGTAGAATACCTGCATATTTGAGTCCCTGTTCCTCTCTGTAAAGGCAGCCGCGAACTTGATGTTAAATGTACTGATATCAAATAAAAGGATTTCTTTACCTTTAAATAAGTATTATTTAAAAAACCCCAATCAACAACTACTTCAGAAGTCTTTATTATCTTTAGTAAATACACATTTAAGGCAGCATTTTTATGTGGAATACCAGCAATTTCCTTGGCCATACAGAAAATCATGTAAGTAGGACTGAATCTGGGCATGTTTGCATCCATTTATATCATTGTAGTTTCCTAAGTCAGGACCACTGCTGTTTACATGCACAGCATGCAGGTTTTCTCATGGAGAGAAGTTTTGGGTTCAAGAGTGGATGATGGTTTGCTTTGTTGAGGTGCACAGCTACTGGTAGCTACCTCAACATCTGAATTATCATTTTATTAGTCTTGCTTACACATGCAGAATTAAATCAGTCACTGAGTTGGAATCAGGATAAATCAGATGTACAACTTAGACTGCCAAGGGCACTTGGGGGTCTTTTACTCTCCTCCACAACTGAAAATAGTCCATCCACTCATGTAACCTGTAAATACTACTAGCAGATTCTCTGATATTGCTAAGAATCTCCTAGCAAAAGAGACATTAGTAACTCTTTTGATTACTCTTGCACTCTTCTTGTAGCACATCATAGCTGGGGTCCTTGAGGAAAATCTATCAGTAGTAATAATGTATTAGGAAATGTGAAATGGACATTTCTTGGACCCTTGTGTAGTATAGCTTTATTGACTTGAATTAGGAAGCTGGATCACACTACAGCCTTGATCTAACAATTCTAAAGGGGAATTAAATTTTCAACACCTGAAAAATGAACTGTATGCATATATAATTGCTTAAAATTAAAACAAAAGATGTATTGTAAAGTCAGACATCTTAGAGACTTTTTATTTCTAATTCATTATGCCTTATGGTAGTCTGCTGATTATAAGATGTGCAATATGCATTCATATCTATAAATACAGATTAAATTTCTTTCTGGAATGACAACATATGTCTTATCACTTTCCTTATTGTTTATTTTCTCTAGCAAATCAGAAAATAGAATAATCATTTTGGTCATGTGGGAGGTGCTATTTCCATTCAGTTCAAGATTTTTCCTGTACCTATATTCAGTAAAGATCTCCAATTTGTGTCTTTTTTAAGGATTACTATCTTGTAATCCTTTTATCTTCTTTGCATTGTTACTCTCTTTCAATAAAGGAGAAAAGAAATACTAAAAAAAGGCAATCTGTCTCTGCCAAAGCTCAGGACACTGTCATTCCATGCATTACCTCATCACTCTCTACAACTACCTGAGAGGAGGTTGTAGCCAGGTGGAGGTTGATCTCTTCTCCCAGGCAATCAGCAGTAGGACAAGAGGGCACGGGCTTAAGCTCTGCCAGGGGAGGTTTAGATTGGCTATTAGAAAGAAGTTCTTTGGCATTGGAATGGCCTGCCCAGAGAGGTGGTGGATTCACTGTCCCTGGAGGTTTTTAAGACAAGGCTGGATGTGGCACTGAGTGCCATGATCTAGTAATCACAGTGGGGTTGGATCAAGGGTTGGACTTGATGATCTCAGAGGTCTCTTCCAACCCAGTTAATTCTATGATTAGTCAGCAAAATAGCTTGTATAGGAGAAAGACTGTTCATCTACTCTTCTCTGCTGAACAGTTGGAGCTTTAAAGCAAGAAATTTAAAATTGCTATTGCAAATTAATGTGCTATGCAACTTTGTCTACAATTCAGTGGCTAAGCTGAACCATCTATTATGTTACCTCATAAAGAATACGCATGATCTTACAGTACAAAATGTTGCTATTTCAGGAACTTCGAAGTTGTAGATAGAATCACAGGTTTGTTCTTTAAAATGTACTTTCACCAAAGAAAACATGCTTCCTTACTACTTTTTTCCCCCCATTCTAAATTCTAATCTTAGGGCCAGACTTTTGGTTGAGTACTCAGGACTCTGTTGGCATCACTGTGAGCTACAGCTGCTCAAAACCTCTACAAACGCAGTTCCAAAGTGTTTAGGAAAATTCCTGGCTTCAAACTAGTCTAAAAAAAAGATATTTTTCGGCATAGACTTAACCAGATTTTGTTCATATTTATCAGGCAATATTTAACTTTTCCTAGATATGCAAATAAGATGGTGTGTTTTTTTTCTTTTTATTTTTTTCATTTATATTGCATATTGTGAATTAAGTAACAATTTTTGAGGGGTCTGGTGAATATTTTGCCAAATCATTCTAAAATTGTGTGGGGTATTTTGATTTTAACCAAAGTTACAGCTGCAGAGCTGTAAAGCAGTCAGTTTTCCTTATTATGACTAGTTCTACAACTTGTACTGTTTTAAATTGCCTGCAATTAGCATATTTCAACCTTATTTTTAGGTTTAAATTGCAGTGTGAGAGTGTGCTCTCCTCTTAGCTAATTAGTGCTATCAAGGAACAGTAGGTTACCTCATTAGTACCATGTGCATTTAATTAAAGAAGAGAAAATTGGAGTTAACCTCATAGCTAATATTTTCACAGAGTGATACAATGCCAACACCTTCAATTGGAGTCACACCCCTGTGTATCTAATTATTCACTGATGCCAAATAAGGTTAGCAAGGATACCACTATGCTGTTGACAAAATAATTTAGATGGAAATCTGTTTGCTGGTTTCTGATATGAAATTTCAGTTAGAGCAGATTATTTTTGTTCAAATAGGCTGTAGTCAGAAGATATTTTTATCATTCTTCCTGCACTCCCATTTATGTTCACACCTACATGTAGGACAGGCCAAGAGGCACTGTCTCATTCAAGCCATCTGTGATCCTAATCTGTACCTTGCAGGTGTTGTAACAATCTGGATATAACCATTTTATTTTGGCTACAAGTATTGTATAAACCAGTACAGTTACACTGTACTCATGGAAAGAGCAATACACAAATAGGGCCAGAGTACAGCCCTTTGTAAATGTGCTCAGAATTTCTTATGGCTTGCTTTGCTTTAGAATGCTTCTAGAGGGCATGACCTAACATGGAGGTAAGAGCCTACAGCTCCTTAGGTTTCAGTGAAGTTGAAGGTGCTTATTGTTTTTAGTCTAGGCACTGTAATTCATATCTTTTTACCCACAGAACAGAATTTTTAAATGTATAATGAGTGGATTTATCTTCTGAATTTTGTTGTCCAATGCTGCTAATATGACAAATAATTTTGAGCAAGCCATCTGTAATCTCTGTGACTCACTTTTCCCACCTGTAAAATGGAAATGCCATTACTTCATGCATGAAGATGATTTAAGTGTAAATAATTGCTTTTTGCTCAATGCTTGAGTACAAAGCCACCTTGTATATCAGTGCATATCAGTGCCTGATCAACTTCACATGAAGTGTGTTTAATTATTGCATCTGTGGGATTAGAATTGAATCCTTGAAGGAGAGGTTTTTCAATTTATTTGCAAAAGTCTTCGTACTAAATCAAGTAATTTCATGTCTATTCTTTCAGGTTACTTATCTCAGGTGCTTATAGTGGCATATGGATGCTTTAAATAGTTACTTTACAAGCTTACTTATAACAAACCACTTTGACATTTATCACTGCTGTTCAAATGAAAATAATGACTGACCTTTTTAAATTTGAGGATTTTTTTCTTATTTTACAGTTAAGTAGAAAAAAGGCTCTTCAAACATTGTACCTTTCCCTCTTAGCTTTCCAAACTGCTGATCCTTCAGGATCTATAGTAAGTTGAAAGGAATCCTTTGGACTGAATAGCAGGGTGGAACTCTGAAGCCAGGGAGTTTGACAATTGGATGAAATTTCCACTGAGTTCCATGAACTCAGTATTCGCTTACCTAAGTTTTGTTTTATATATCGCTGCTAGAAAAGTATGGAATTATACAATAGAGCCATTTATCCTTTTTTTCCTGTCTAAATATAAATTATTTTTAAAATATGATATGCTCTTTAACTGTCAAGGTGCTTTAAGGGAGAGTTCAGATTACAAAAAAATTGTAGAAATAAAAGAATAACGAGTTTTCAGTCCTCCATTTGTGTTTGAAGAAAACTATGTGAAAACATGCAATCAATACAAGTCCTTAGCCTGACTTCATACGCTTTCTCTGTGTAATATGATGTGAAATAGGGACTGGTTTCATTTGTATTGGAGAAAAACTGCAGCTCAAATTACAGTCCTTGGTAGTATCATTGTCATCTCTTTGCAAGATCTCATTCAGCTCTATCGAGAACAACCAGGTGATAAAGTCAAGGTCTACATGGTGAATAAGCAATGACTTTGGTTTAGTATTGGTTTAGTGCTTCAGAGTCTCAGCATATCTAGTGGCTGGACCTTCTTAAAAACATCCACACAAATGTGTGAAGTACAGATCAGACTAGGAATGAAATTTTGTATATTCATTTCAAAACCTTCATTTGTGTGAAAAGCATCTAAAGCAGAACTTTTATCTGGACAGCTTGTCAGAGAATCCTAATCATTAATTGTAGGACTTTTTATGGACTTCTGCCAATTTGGTGTTCCCAATGTTTAAAAACATTTGGTAGAGTTAAGACTTATATGGTTAAATTATTAAGTGATTAAAAAGTACTTTTTAAAGCAAGTTTTCTACAAATGTATTGCAAGTTCATATAAATGTGTTCTCTAATGTTACTATTAATTAAAAAAAGTTACTACGTTAAGTTGTTGCCTAGAACTGTGATCTGTTTATCTTTTCAATGCTTACTAATGAACACGATGGTAAGGTCACAATTTTTTCATTTTTCTTTTTTTTTTTTTTTTTTTTTTTAATTCCTGTAGCTTCTCTTATTCAAATTTATTTTTTGGTCATGTGTTTTTTCCAGGGAGTGTATTATTTATTTTACTGGACTTAGTCACTTTGGCACAGCTTGAATTGACAGGATATAAAGTAAACAACTTTCATTTTTCTGAGGAAAATGACCGATAAGCAGGAGGAAATATTTATGAATCAGTCAGTGTTCTTCATTGTTGTATTCAAGACATGAGAAAGAAGTATTCCAAGATAAAAGTAACATGAGCTCTGTGTTTATATAAAATATCCTATATTATATGCCAGCTTGGGTGAGGAAAGCACATATGATGTAACTGTAAAATTGTCACTTCTTTTTTTTTTTCTGTCTCTCTATGTTCCTACAGAGCTGTGAATGTCTCTACCTCTTGAATTTTATTTGATGTATTAAGTTTCTTAAAAGGAATTTTTTTTAAATCACTCTCCACTTCTACAAAATTTAATTTACAACTGCATAAAGGAAATTACCCTAGTTTAGGCAGTCAAGCATTTCAGCAGATTCCTGGAAATGTACAAAGGAAAGAATGATTATCAGTCCTGAATTGTGGATTAAGAGGATCATACTACACAGAGTACTGTCTAAAAGTAGCAATTTAATAGAAAATGTGGATGTTCATGTGAACAATGTCTCTGAGGTTAAAGGTAGCATTTAAAATATGGAAGTTTTTATTAGTATTTGGTAGAAGGTTTGCCTAGAGATGCTTGTCTTGTATATTCATTTAATGTTGCAAGCAGCTTCATTAGAGTTTTAGAGACATCCTTTACATGATTTGGTTTTGTTTTGCACAGTTTTGGTTTTTTTAATTTTTTTGTAAAAGGTGGAATCGCATTAGAAAAGGAGAATTCTCATTGTGGGCTGCAGAAAATGTATTAAAAAAGGGAAATTTTTAAAAATCACAAAGTCAGGTTTCTGAGGTTCTAGAATACATTCTCATACACAGTCCCTTGTGCCTTTTTCCCCCCCACGAACCAACACTGCTTTTTGAGTATTGTAGAGGGGAGAAGGTCTTGTTTGAAGCCTAGAGCAACTAAAGTGAGTTGCAATATTACGTAAGGACAGATACCTATTGAAAACTTAATGTGTGTTCTTGTCCTGTAGACTTAGGTAATACTTTTGCAGAAGACCCTCAAGCAAACCATTTAGTGGAAAAAATCAGCACAGATTTTTTTATAATTCTGCCTTTTTAAGTACAGGGAAGACCTAGTCCAGTATTTCAAATGTCACCTCTGTTAGCTCACAATATATCTTAGGTAAGGAATATCACACTATGCATAAGTTTCTTTCAGCATTTCATTTTGTGTCAGTACAGTATTTGAGAATAGTTCCCTGAACAGCCAGCTTCAGCACAGACTGCAACAACGAAAAATTCAATGGAGGACTTTTCCAGAGGCGTTCTCCCCTCTGCTGCAAATAAATTTGTTACTTGATAGGAAAGTGATTTCTTTTCTCTCAAATGCACTTTATTGTTTACAATGTAATTTATATTAAGCAAGCAGTAAGTTTTATCCATTTATGGTATCTGAAGATTATTTCTGTATCCAGTAGGAAAATTTTGTTGATGTTTTGGCCTTGTATACAGCTACATTAGTTTGGCTAAAAATGCCTTTGGCTAAATTATAGCTAGGTTTACTGGTTATCTATTAATTTTTTTCTTCTTTGCAGATTGTGATCTATGGCTGGATATCTGGTGCATTAGTTTGGTTTTTTCCCTTCTTTTTAATTGTTGTGGAAACTAATGAATGAACTAATTGATAAAGGAGGAGCATTTGATATGTTATTGTTAGGAGATCACTATGGACTAATCTGAAGACTGCCTGCTACCTTTTCTCCTATAAATTAAAAAATGTTTTCAGTATCAACTAGAAACAAGAATCCACAGCTACGCTAGTAAGCCTCTAAGGAAAAGTCTTTGATTTTGCAGCATATAATAAGGCGCTTAGTTTCAAACTAAAACTGCAGAATAACATATATACACATATGCACATAGCTATATCATGAGCAGTTTCAGCCATTCCTAAAGTTTTCAGCTCATGCTAGAACAACACTAACCATTCCCCAGATGGCTGACATCCCTGGAACTATATAGGCCACCATGAGTGCAAACACATAACAGGGTTCTCCAAATTTCAACTACCACAACTGTCCTCTTTTCAGCACATACAAATGTCATCTTGTCTCCTTGCTGCCACTGTTCTGTACAGATTATTTTCCTAACATCTTTCTCTGCTTCTTTCCCCAGTTCTCCTTCAAAGCATCAAATACAGGCAGTTTGTTTTCAGTTTTATAGTCCTTCACCATCTGACTTCATGATACCCATTACTCTTCATAAAGTAGAAAAAAAAAGAGAGCCATTAATTTCCTACTTTTAGATTTTCAAATAAGCCTTCTTGCACCTTCTCCTGTGCTGTCTGTAATGACTGTGAAGTACCTCATTATCCTCCTCCAAGTCAGTCATTCGGACTTCTCCAGTTTATGTATAGAGAGCTTAAACACATACATTGCCTGCTATCATGACAGGTATTTCCTGTCAGTCTGTCACTGTCATCTCTTGTCTTGCATAGGACTATCGTGTCTGTGCAGTGGACTTGCACAGTGCTCAATGTCTGTGCAATGCCTACAGTACGGTCCTGGTCAGCATCATGGGACCTTTCATACAGTTGCAGTGATTCCCATGTTACTGCTGCTGCTACCACTTCCGAGTCTTTCAACTCCTGTGTGATTTACTCTGTGCACTGAAGTTGTTAATTCTAACAGGAAAAAATACTATTTTTTTTTTCTGCATTGTTGATTCAGTTGAAAGTTTTTGGTAGTCTGCTTTTTCAGGGGAACAAATCATACTCTTTTTTTGTGGCCTCAAAGTTTACTGAAATTGTAGAGCACATATCTCTATTGCATCTATTAAGAAGATTCCAGTATTTTCAGTCTACAAAAAATATTTGTAATTGTCTCTGTTTTAGTGCAGTATAGTCTCTTTCCTAAAACTTTGAGAATGAGTCTTACTGATACTCCTGATACTGATAATTCTCCTTTCTTTGGATTGTCTTTCCTTTTAGGATTTCATACTTTTTCAGTGAGCCACTTCCTTCTTTAAACAAAATTTATTTAGCTGTGCTAATCTCTTTAATCATTTAAACACTCTTGTCCTCAAGGACATGCTTTAAAGGATATACCTTTGTACTTCTTTAGATCCTTGGGCTAGAAGAAGTTGTAACTAGTCACACAATCTTGTTTGTTGAGAAATCTATGTGTGAGAAACTCATAAGCTACCAACAGTGTGAAGAATGTGGCAGAAGATGCAAACACAGACTCGTAAACACAGAAAGATGAGATGACTGGAAATTCATTACAAAATACTGATTATTCTCCAAATAATAGAATTCTTCATTTCCATTTCACTTTTTGCTTCCAGTTCAAGAAAAGTCTTATTTCTTTTCCAAGTACACAGTCAAAGAGTGCCAGTACCATTTTGTGAATCTGAATACACACTGTGGTTTCTTTCTTTACTTTGTGGTGGATGCTGCACATTTTCAGTTGGACTTTCATCTTCTTGTGGACTGTAGTATGAAACCATGAAACTATAGACAATATATATTTAGAGTAGTAAATTCCTGATGTGTGTCTAGCATAAACTGCCAAGTACTTCAGGGAAAAAAAAAAAAACAACTAACATTTTTTTGCTGCAAATAATTAATTACCAAGAAGACAAAGTGGGAAAGCAAAAATTAAAACAAACCAAGATTTTAGATTTTCAAAGAGACATACTGTTATTGTCAGATGTTAGCTGTTTTTAAAGTCTGTTTGGTTGAGAGTAATTCCAGTAAATATGTATAGTCCTTTAGAGCTGAAAATATTCTTCAGTTCAGTTGACTAAAATTCTCTATGAGTCATCAGACTATTGCCTCCCTTGATTCTGTGGAATCATTCTGCCATATTTCCTCAAAAGAGGAAGCAATGTCAGCTACAGAAATATATCTGGAACATTGCTGTATGTTTCTAATTAATGATTTCTTGCATTTGTAGTTGCACAACAGGTATAGATGCTGGTAAGACCATTTCCTTTATTAAAAAGTCAGCAGCAATATATACAGACTTTTTAATTATTTGTCGTGTAACCCTTGGAAGGAATAAACAACATATGAAAAACAATCTACTTATTTCTAATTTTTTATGATATTCAACATTTTCCAATGTCACTTTAGGACATCTTGATAATTTTGTTATGTGTTCTGTTTTTGTTGTCTCTTATGTTTGGGTTTTTATATCTCTATTGGATTGCTTTGAAAGTTGTTGAACACTTCCAGCAGTGTCACAAGAAAGCTGGGACCGATTCTAATTCTGGAAGGATGGGAGTGTGTCCTACTCAGCATTTTTCACACTTCTGAGCAGTGTTTTCTTGACCTTCAATTTAACTTTGAGACGCTCTCACTTTTCCAAGAACTGATTGCTCAATTATTTTACTGAATGGTCATATCTTTAGGAAATAAGAAACACACACAAAAAGAACTGGCGCAGGGTTGACTTCAAAGCTTCTTGTGCTTTGCCAGTGCCTTTATGTTTGGAAAAGCCGAAGAAAAAAATAATTTGTGGAGGGTCTTGCATGTGAGGGCTTTTAAAAAGAGATTAGCCACAAATTCTCTGAATACCTTCCTGAGTGGGAAAGTTCAGAGGCACTTCATATACTGTTTACTCCAGCTATGATGTACAGGTAGCTGGAGCACCTTGGGGTTGAATATGTTGTGTTCTCGTTGGGGTCGCAGGACTGCTGTGACTGCGTTTGCATCAGGGAACCTTGTTTTAGTGCTTTCACTAAAGCTTTCACTGTGGAAATATATAATTTGCAACTGGAAGTGTTATATGGTTCCACAGATGAGAAGGGAGAAGCGTTTCTTAAGCATTTTCCACAGATGTGTGTGGTCCCTTGTGCTTCCATGTAAAATAGGTCTAGAATAAGGTTTGTAAAGCTACATGCACTGTGTCCTCTAACTGAAATGTATATCTTTGTATCAGCTCCAAATTCAGGCCTCTAAGTATATTGTTTGTGTCCAGAGGAGTGTAAGACCAGGTGATACCTAGTGAGGTCCTAAATATCCAATGTTTTGAGTGCCCACTCCAGGTGCATTATGAATGGTAGGAAGGGTGAGATGATAAGACAGGATGAAAACTTGAGATCCTTCCCTTTTACGTTCTCCCAGCAATGTGAGGCTCAAGAACCCTTTGTATTCAAAAGCTTGAAATAGATGCTTCATCTATGGATTAAAAAGGTTATTTTTCAAAACATGCAGAGTTTGAGTTTTTTCCCTTGCTTGTTCTGTCAAAATTAGTGCTTTATTTCTTTATTGAATGTATTTAGGTCCTATTTACAGGCATTCAATCTTGTTAAACTTGGGAGAAAAATTAAGAGAGAGCAATGTCAACATTCCTATCACTGGATTAGACTTCTCAGATCCAGCTAATGCTCTTTGACTGTCTTCAGAAGCTGCAGATCATCTTGTTCAGCAAAATTGAATGAGAGTTATAACATTATTTAGTTACAATGAAATCATTAAAGTTCTCTACCATAATTATGAATGATTTCACGTACCAGCAAATCTCTGCACAAAATCTTGCAGGACATGGCTGGTATCTCCTTGTAGTTGCCTTCTCTCTCTCTCTTACTGTTCTCCTATTTTCCTAGACAATTATATAATGATTTTGGAAGTAAGGACATTATTTTCAGGATCTTCTCTGCTTTTTAGTCTGGCTCATAGATGAAATGTATGTAAATTGCTCTTTTAAGAAGACAAATTTTGTTTCTCTAATCAGCTGGAAAATATTCTGGTGACAGCTCTTTGTTTATATTCTACAGATATACCAAAAAAAAAAAAAATCACCATTTCTCTGATCAATGTTTTGCTTTACAGTATTGAATTATTAAAAAAACTATAATAGCATGTACAAGGTTTATATAGATCAGTGTCGCTGAGTATCAGAAATCAACTGCACAAAATTTGAAAGGTAAGGGTGTCCTCCCTGCTTTGTAGAAGTTGATTTTTCTGATGAGTAGACAAAGAATTATAATATAGAGCTACAGCTACCCAGCTGCTATAGGCTGAGTTTGCCTCCGCATAAAATTTGTCTGTAAAAGTAATAACTCAGATTTACTCAGTGTATATTAATTCTCCATAAGAAAAAATGTGAAGTTGTTGTTAAAGCTAATCAGTGCTGCTGAGCTAGTGGAGATCTGTCCATAATTTTATTCTGGAAATCTTCTGAAAGCTGAAGTTTCTGGATGCCTTGGAAACTTAGCAAGAAGAGTTTATTTCATACATTGCTTATTAGCATCCAAACCTAATTTGGTTTGTTCTGAGTACAAAGAGAAGGGAAAAAAGAGCCTTCATTCAAGAATTCATTTTACTACCATTTACTTTTCTGTGCATACTTTATGTTTAGATGCCATTTATAAATATCTTACTATCATTTGTTAAATTTTATGACAATTTTTACCATGCCTGATGACTGTAACTCATGCATTAAACATGCACACGTATTTTAACAATATTTGCATCTTATAATATGCTTCCTAACGACTTGTCATAGACTCATCAGTTAAACATTTATTTTACAAATGCATTTTGTAATATGCTATGGTAATAAACTATAAAAAAGGTATCCCACCTTGTAATATTTTCATATGGATGAATAATGCATTGCAAATTCTACCTTCATTTAAAACATGACCTCTATTCTGATGAAATCTGATACATTGTCTGGATTTATGATCATCGAGTTGTCTGAGGTGCTGTCAATCTGTTTTCTGGTTAATTTTCCTAGTTCATAAATTTGAATTAATCTGTAAATATTTACAAAATAATAGTTTATTTTTTCCATTATTTTATTTTTATCCACCTGATTAATTTAAAGCAAGTGTACCAACCCCCATCTAGCTGTGAGCTGATTTTCATTCAAATAATTACTGGATATTCAATTCAGTTCTGAAATTGATTATCAAAATCATGATTGTTCCCTTGCTGGCTGCCTAAGTTTGTCATATAGATCACTAGAGAGCTCTCTACTACTGTCACATCTAATCTTACGAACTGTGTAAAGCTGAAGGGTATATAATATTGGAAAAGTTTATAATAAGCTATTTGAAAAAAACACCATGTTTTTACTATTAATTATGTTTAATTTTGTCTACATCTACATACTTTTTAAACTTCTGGAACTTTAGTCAAAACAAACTTTTGCTTAAATAGCTATTGCCATCACAGTCAGCTTACTGTCTGGCTTCCTGAAATATCATGATGATTTTTTTTTCAGTAGTTTTTTTTAATATGAATGTTCGTACCTGAGATTCTCTGGCTGATTTCTCTCTGTGTGCATGCATGTGTAGACTGTATTATTTTCATTAATTTTATTTCACCAGAGAGTTTTTCTTCAAAATTGAAGGGAAAGAAGGGGATTTGAGGCTTGGTTGGTTGGTGAGTTTGTTTAGATAGGCTATGGAGTATTATAGGGATGTCTATACATCTGGTGATAGAACAAAATGATTGAGGATTTCAGCAGTATTCTTTATTAGGTACCCTCCCATACCAGAATAAAAACTGAAGTGTTTGGCAGTTTTACTTCTGCTGTTTGGCTGGAATTAGTTTTAGGGCATCACGTCTACATGATGCTGTCTAAATGTCTGAAGTCAATACAGAGTATTCTGCTTTTACATCTATTTAGCATAAATACAAATGACTACTTCAGGTGCATACTAAGGAGAAGTCAACGTTAGATAATTGGTCTCTTGGAAGGGGCCTTTATTTCACCAGAAAATAGAAGGTTACACCTTGTCTCTGCCTTTCACCTCAATAGTCCTTAAAGGCTCAAGAGCCTTTTGTCACCATTCATATTTTTCTTTCTTTCTTTTTCTTCTAAATAAATTACCGCCTATGAATGAGCCGGGTTTATTGTCAATCAAGCTTTACTTCAAACACTGAGCATTTTAGACTGTATTCTGTGTAGTCAAACACATTCGGTTAAGATTGCATAAATTCTGTTATGGAGGTCTCTGCTCAGAGAGAATAATTAATTGATTCAATTTACTATTTTTTTCTTAGTGCTTATAATTGCAAGCAACTAGTTTCAGTTGGGATTTTGTGTTGTGTGATGTGGCTTCTATCCTGTAGCATTCAGGTTAGGAAGTACTCATTCTGCATGGGCTTACAGGCATTCATGAAACTTTAGACTAGTTATCTGAGTAGTGAAATGGGTTTGGTAAAGATGAATTGTTTAGTCTTCTATCACAAATGCTTTAGCCATCACTTCTCCCATTCTCTTAACACCATCTCATAATTTGAACATTTGCAGTCCTTTTCTATTAAAAATCTAAATTATAGAAGTCATTGTTTTATTGGAAATTTTGCCTATTTTTTCCTTAATGATAATTTTTCTTAGAATTGTGTCGCATTCTTTACTTATTTTTGAAATTATGAATTTGACTGCATTGTTAAATAGGAGTATATCATGACTTCTAGAGTTAAGTTTATAACAATGTTTCTAATGTTTAACTGTTCCAGTGGATTTCATAGCTTTAACTGTGCACACTGTTTCTTTGAATATATCAAAGTGACGTAGTATCCTGGTAGTTTCTTAATTCTCATCTGTTACATGCTCATCTATTATAAATCACATTATGGTTTCACAAGAAATGCAGTGAATATCTTTATTATGTGATGGGAATTTCTTTTTTTTTTTAAGTTTGCTCAGAAAGCAGAGATTCTGTTCTCCACCATATTTCTTGTCAACTCGTCATTCTTTCACATAAATTGAATATATATGATATATTTGCTTTTGTTATTACTCGGCTGCTTCAAGATACCTGTAGTTCAAATTCATAGCATTCCTTGTGTTCTTGGAATTGTTTTTGTTGATTTCAGATATGGAAAAGCCTCCATAAGTTCCTCCATAAAGTTCTCCAGAACTTTATGTTTCTCTTCATGAAGTTCTCCAGAAATTTCTTTATGCACATTGCATATGTCTTTTTATCTGTGTACATACACAAATGTATATATACATAGGCAGCTAAAGTGCAATCTTAGTACAGGTAATAAACTGCAGGGTTGTTCATCATGCAGTTTTCTCAACTGAACTTCACTGGTTTCTTTCCTTCTGTTACTCCAAATCTCTGCTGCTAACACTGATAATAATTTCCCAAGATATTATTTTCTGCCTTTTTTTTCCTAATGTTGTATATCAGTTCTTTTTCCAAAAGCACTGTGATTTGTGGGCAGAAGAGAGAATGTTCGATCAAAAATTAGTGGCAAATTCAGTGTCTTGCCACTTACTGAAGCAACAGTAGATTCTTTGTATCATGGTTAAGAGTAGATTCTAGCTGCCTGGTAGATCACACACTTGATTTAATTTCTGGGACATTAAGATGCAATAGATTTTCCAACAACAGTATTCATATACATACAAAAATATTTTAAAGTTATTTTGGTGTTTCTAAGATATAAAAGTTAGCAGACTTCCTCAGTGGTACATAATTTTAAAATTACCTTTATAGAAGGAAAAAAATAGCTCTGTGGTGCATTTTAATAAATTTTTGAAAATTTTAAAGCTAGATTTTTTTATATGTAATTCATATTTCCTATATACATGGTGATGTGTTGTTGTATAAAGATTCTATTCTAGCTTTGTTTGAGAGAACCTGCATAAATGACACATAAATCATGTATAGTTTCTCCATTTATGAATAATGTGGCAACTCTGAACTCATGCCAATAAAACCATCATACTGTTATATCATATACGGTATATAACATACATACACGCTTATAACGAGGTAGAGGATAATACTGAAAATCTCTTCCCTTTAGGTTTGAAAAATGACCAAAAAGTAGAAGTGCCTCACTTTTTGTGCCTTGGGAAAAATAGATCAAGAAATTAAAACTCCAGTCATTACCAATAACTTTAAAATGTATTTTAACGTGCTGCAGCTTCAGTTACCCTCAGCTGAAGCTTCTCTATTTTAGCTTACAGGGTCTTGTGACCTCAGCCCATAGCAGAGTTTCAACAGTAATAGCGACAGCCATCTTGGATAAATGTAAGTGAATTTTTTCCTCATTTCTATAGTTTCTGTCCCTCACATGCACTTTTGGAGTTTTGGGGTTTTTTTTACTCAGGATGTAGACAGTATTCCTGACAACACTACTGCTGTGTGCCAAGTAGCATGATGGACACAAATTACCAGTAAAGCAACTAAGTGGGACTTCTTGCCTTTTAAATGTCACAGTATCAGACTCATCCTGTGCTTTTGAAATGCT
This sequence comes from Pyrocephalus nanus, assembly GCA_038380795.1. Classification (NCBI taxonomy): domain Eukaryota; kingdom Metazoa; phylum Chordata; class Aves; order Passeriformes; family Tyrannidae; genus Pyrocephalus; species Pyrocephalus nanus. Next base: position 1,954,112 of record CM076262.1, read on the forward strand.
AGTATGATAGCCATGCAGACTTTATTTGACCTGCAGCTAGCTTGATAGTAGTTTTCATTATGATCCAGGATTATACTGCAAAGAGAGAAGTAGAACAAAAAGATTTTGGCCATATATTCTTGTTTTGATTAATGTTAAGGATGAAATCTAGGGTTCAGGAAGTATTTTTCTAAGAAAAAGTTTGCCGTCTTCAATCAGCTTTATCATTTCAATTCTGCTTTATGTCAGATTGTGGTAATCTGTTCCCAAATTTAGCTCTGCATTCACTAACTGTTGTGTAAATTTGGGGCTGGAGCTGGAGCTGGAAAAGGCTACACTTTGTATGTACTGCCTGTGTAACAACTTCCACAAATACAAGTTAAGGAATTAAGGGCATCTGCCCAGTATTGGTTTCTGAAGAATAACAAATACAGCAGATCCTTTTAAAGTCAGAGTTTTTTTCAACAATCATCATGTTGTTTTAATGGTGAGACAAACAGAAGAAAATAGAAATAGGGTTATTAATTCAGAAAATCCTTCCCTGTATGCTGATAACCTATTTCTACTACATTTAGTAGTAACTTGCAAAAGATACCTGGACTTGGATGTTCTTCTCTTTTTAGTCCTGAGCTGACCTTTGTTTGAACATTTGGCCATTTCTGAACACAGTAGCATCCTTGGTCTGTTAAATCACCATGCCACTCCTCCATTTGCTTATATACATAAATATGTATGTAACATGAAGATATACCTAAATTTCCAAGTTTTTATTTACATGTAAATAGTTGCATTGTACCTCTGAACCTACAATAGTAGCTTTTTAATGACCTCAGCTAGCTAAATACATGGTGGTTCAAATGCAGCCTGTTCTCTTCATGTGGTTTCATAGGATGTATCTGTCATGAACTGTATGAAATACAGGGCAACACCTATATGGCAGTTAAGACTAAAACCAGTAGTGGAACTGCCTCCACCCATCCATCTTACAATCGTGTCATTCAAAGATCGATAAGGGGCAGTCTTGATGTGTTACCTGCAAACCTCTAGTCATCTTAAAAGTCATTAGAATTCAGATCTTGTTTCAACTAGGTATGTTAATATCTCCATAATAACTGTGAGACCAAATCATATACAGCAGAGTCTGGAAGCTATAAGAGTAGAAGTATGTGTACTGAAACCAGTTTGTGATTATCTTGAATTTCTGTGTGTCTCAAACTTCATTGTGCCATGTAGGAGGGAGGTGGGCATTATTATCAGCTGTACACAGAAACTACATAGTAAAAGCAATTGCATGCTTAGAATCTATTACTTTACACTAAAACTATATGAATGAAAAAAAGGGTGTAGGAAATGTTGGCTTGGCTACCAATTACACAAATGAATATACTGAATCATGAAGAATAATTCCTAAAATTTTTCAGAGGAAACAGGTTTAGTTAAAAACCTTCACAAACGCTGAGGACCAGTGTTTTATAATATTTATCATAAATACTCATTTATTAACTCAGTTAATAAAACAAATAAAAAGAAGAGAAGGTGTCCTTATATTTGGCATTGCAAGGCTGAGTTAATGAAAGAACTTTGAAACCACTGTCAATAGGAAGTATATATAGCTTTTGAAGGTATGCGAGTATAAAATAAATCATAGAATCAAGTGGGTTGGAAAAAAAACTGAGATCATCAAGTCCAACCCTTGATCCAACCCCACTGTGGTTACTAGATCATGGCACTCAGTGCCACATCCAGCCTCATCTTAAAAATGTCCAGGGACGGTGAATCCACCACCTCTCTGGGCAGCCCATTCCAATGTCTGATCACTCTCTCTGTAAAAAAAATTTTTTCCTAATATCCAAACTAAACCTCCCCTGGCAGAGCTTAAGCGCGGGTCCTCTTGTCCCACTGATTGCCTGGGAGAAGAGACGGACGCCTACCTGGCTACACCAGCCAATTGATCAATAAAGATCAATTTGTGAGGAATTTCACTAAATCAGCACTATAATGATAACAGTTTCAAATCCAGCCTTATCTACATGCTTATCAAATACCAATTACTTTGTTGGACCAAATATGCCAAACATAAATTCATTGTGACTCCAATGTCCTGTATTTGTTATCTTTTTGACACTGCAGTTTGTGTCACATCTCTGTCTCATTAAATGATGGGATCCTTATGTACCAGAAAGATCTCCTGCTTTGATAACTGTCTCCGTCTTGTAACAATATCAAGATTATTGAATTAATAGAATGATAATGTGATTTTATAGATCTTGTTAAAACAATATTCCCTTGATAATGGATAAAGTGTGTTTTATTTCCTATTTTTATTACTGGCTCTTCCAGTTGTCTTTGAACTGGGAAGACAAACAAAAATTAAAAGAACGTGTTTATATATTTCAAACTTTGGGTTTTTTTAACTAGAATAGATATCATCTTTAGCATTCAGTGTGCATATATATATATAAAATATGCATATATATATATATATAAAAATATATGTCTAACTGCCATGTTGGGGCTTAGAAATAGCTCAGCATTTAACATTTCAATATGTTACACAAGGACTTTGAAATACAGTACAAAGGGGTTTGTGAAAATTATGTTATAGAAAGTGTGGTGGAGCACGCTCAGAGGTTATACAGTGTGAAAAGCTTGCTATAAAATGGTTCAAGATATTGAAAAGCCAGATGCTCACAAATCCAGCCTGCTAATTTATTTGGGCAAGAAGATGTAGCATTTGTGTACTTCATATGTGATATAAACTTCTTGGAATTTCAGTTTCTTTTCTACATTACACTATTATGTTTCCAAAAGTCTAGAGGCATTTGTGCTCCATAGTAAAAATCTGAGGATTTTGTAGAGATGCTGAAGTAACAAAGGTACCTGCAGTCATAAGTATTTTGTTACATTATTCTTGTGCTTCCTTATAATTGTCTTTACATCCTCAATGTATAAAAGGCAAAGAAATGTTAGGCACTTAATAAGGAATTCAGTCCATTTCCACAGAATATAATACTGCAAATGTATATTTTATTCAGACTGGAATTTCCTTTGTTTTATTGTTCCTTGGACAGTGAAGTCTAAAAGGTTGGAGTAAGCTGAGGGTTGTGCAGATGTGTCTTTTTCGAAGACCTGTGCACTCAGATCTCCCACCATGTTAATTTCCAAAACCCACACATTTTGCTGTTACCTGAAAATTAATGGAGAGAATATAATTGTTCATTTCTCAGTGCCTTTGAATCTTAAAGTGGGAGATGCATTTTGTTTTTTTTCAAAACTCACTCATTCAAAAAATTGCTTTAGGATATCTTACATTGGGCAAAACTTAGCAAGGGTATGGCTTTTAACCACTTTAGTGAGTTTGCTGTTCAGAAATTCCCAATAATAACTGGGTCATCACTGCTGACTGGAAACAGATAGAGACAGTTAGATGTGTATATACACTTTTTTAAAGCTTTGCTCCTTTCCAAGGAAAAGGTAAATAGTCAGCTTAAACCTCTTCAGCAGCTCTATAAACAAGAAGATGCCAACAGTGTGTCCTCTTCTCTATTACCTGGGTGTCCTGTCTATGTTCTCCTTCCATGTGTAAATCCTGCTCTAATTTCCTTCTGTTTGTTGCCACTGTTTGATATTTATATAGTGTTTATAAAGTTTGTAGAGAAAATAAAGATATCCAACTTAGTAATAATCCTTAACTGTTCTTTTAATTGAGTCAACCATTCACATACCTCTTTTTTGTCTCTGTAAATATTTTTTTCTAGTCATTGTTGTGACTTGTAACTGAGTCTGACTGCCCATAGTTTAAAAAGACTCTTCAGAGGACATAAGGTTTAGTTTTCTTTAACAGTTTCTTTAGAGCTGTATTAAGTATTCCATTCACAACATTTTAATTGTGACTTTTCTGTGCTAAAATGCTTTGAAATTTGTTTATATAAATTTTCTATCAGAAAAAAAAATTGAGGAAGTCGAAACCTTCCTATATTTTCAAAAAAATATCATTATTATTAGTTTTTCAAAAGTTGCATGATGTCAGAGTCAGGTTCACTGTAAGGCAAAACTTTAATTTTGAAATTTTGTTCACTAATACATACACACTGTAAAAAAAGTATTTTAAGGAAAAAATTTTCTGGATACCTCCTAAGCAATATTTTTAAGCCTTCAGAATTGCTTGTGAATCACAGAAGTTACTTCCACGCTATTGATTAATGCCCGTGTTTTGTATTTCAGAAAGGGATTGGTTTTCTGCATATTTGGGCAAGAGCAAAACACTGCTGTAGGACCTGAAAATCTTACAAATATTTCAAGTCTTGTTTTATGAAACACTGTAGTTTTGAACTTGCTTGCACTTCCAGATGGAAAATAATTTTTCAGTTATTACTTTTAATTTAAAGACAAGTCTCAGTGTCTTCTTACAGACTTGAAGAACTGCAGAAGCTGTGGTAAAACACAGAAGGTGGTACATGATCTTTTCACTAAGAGTACTGTAAACGCTGTATATATGTGAATAGTAGTACTCTCTTGTGTCAAAAGGATAATATTCTGGGTATTTAAATTAATACTTCTGGGCTTTAGTAAGCCCAGGTCATGAAACAACTCTCATTCCTGAAAGTGGTTCTAGGAGCAGTTGTTTTTACTGTCAAACTTGGCAAACTACTGGCAAAGTTGAGTTTAGATCAGTGCGATTTCAGAGTTGGATCAGGTGTTTGGGTACAAGTGTGCATTTTCTTATGTTTGTAAGTTGTGTAAAGTAAGTGTAAAAAATACTGATAGATTTTTAATTACTATGGCAAGAATTCACTAAGACAGTAGTAGTGAAAAGCATATGTTTTAGCCATTCCATTCCAAAATACTTATTTTTGTCAGTAAATAGCATTCTTTTTTCATCATTAATCATATCTTTGCAAAAAATCTTCAGATTTTCATACTTGTAAGTACATGCCTACAGATAATAATTACCTTTAGTTGATGCAAAAGAATTTTTGTTTTAAATGTCCTATAATTTTGGGAAATAAGCAAAGTAATAAAGTGCTGAAATAGGCTGGAGTAAGAGGTGGTGTGGAACCCCCCTTGCTTAAATTTTGTAAAACTGGCTTCGACAAATATCTGTCAGAAACAAAACTGGTTATTGCTTTTGAAGAGAAGGATGGGTAGCTCACTTGCAAAGGCGTCTTCTTCTTGTTCTGCAATTTGGATAACAATTTTTTACTAAGATATACTTTTGTTTCATTTAATTTCAATTAATGAAATTGGTTCAAATTAGATTCCTATTTAGTCATTACAACAATTATGCTTATATGTATTTTTAATGAGCATTGTTTTGTGAGGTTTTGTTATGAGTAATCCAAATAGTATGACAGAAAAGCTACATCTATTACTTTACGAATAAGTATCTGAATTCTATTAAGATAATCTCTGTGCAGTTTCTAAAACTAAATAAAAGTGAGAGGTAAATAGAAGTTTGTACAGGAAATACTTTTAAACAAAAGTCTGTGTCTCAAATGTTGCTGAAGGTTCTGTACTTACTTCAAATTTACACTATGATTAAGTAATACTGAATTTTCATAGGCTCAAAGCTTTGTCACTAATTGATTTTGTGTTTAGAGAGACAAATAAAAACAAATTCTTATGAATCTATAATTTTCAAGGAAACTATGTTCAGAGAGCTTTGTAATATATTGCCTTATTAAATGCTAGGCACTGTCATGAAAAAATTTTGAACAGATTTAAAAGAAATAAGGACTTAGAAGCTTTCTGCTTTCAAAACTAGTGGAGAGATATTTCTACCTACTTCTCCATATTAGGGTGCTCTTTGCTCCCTGAGTTACAGGAGGTAAGGAACTCGAATTCCTCCCCTGTCAGCCTGAAAGGAGGAAGAAGAACCAGCTGTCAGGCTGCTCCTGCAGCTGCGGGAGCCGCTGGCACTTGCTACCCCAGAGCACAGAGTGTCGGTATTGATCCAAAGTGGAATAGTTGAGAGAAACAGCTGAGTTTCTGGAGCCTGCTGGTGAGCCACCACTCCTGACAAGTGAGACCCATCAGTGCAGGTCCCAGCTGTGGTTTCAGTCCTTGTCCAGGTTCTCCTCATTCAGTGGGAGAAGGGGAGGTGGGACATGACCCTGGACATCATAGCCTTTAAATGAAATGCGTTAAACCCCACTTTTATATCTTTTCAAAGGAATCAACATTTTCAGTGTAAGAAGTGTCATAATATTTTCTTTTATTCCTGTCTGCTTGTCAGAACTGCCTTTTTTTTTTTTTTTTTTAAAGAAATATGCATTTTGTGTGGTTTGCAATAATTCAGACTTGGGCTTGGCTTGAAATGTGCTGTTGCTGTTTCTGACTGAAAGGAGTTGTGTATCCAAAACATCCCTTGTAGGCCTATTAAACCTCTACATTTCCACATTTCCCTATAAATTTTGCATCATAAGGATTTTAAAAATATGTATTCTGCTTGGTAGTCCTGGACATGCTATATATGTTTGTTTTCTTACAAGCAGTCTCCAGTATCTAGTAAATCATTGTTCTGGTCATGTTTTGAAAAAATAAATAATAATTCTATAAATACTTCTATAAATATATAGTGACATCCTTAACAAAAATGCATTATTCAAGAAATATCAACAACATTTTAAGGTAAGTTAATGAAGTTATGTTCAAACAGTGTAATAATCAAACTGTTATCTGTATACAAGACTGAAGAAAAAAGCATGCTAAGTGCTGCACCATTTTTTTGATTCCTCTTGAAAATGAGTTAGCTAAAATGAAGGTGCTCTGCAAGCTTTATTTAAAGATCTGTGCTTAAAAATGACTAATTTTATGGCATGTATTTTCTGTTTATGTGCCTGTCAGTTTTAAACAGCCTTTTACATGCAAATACATGATGACAGTTCTATATTCTGTGTAATTTCTTCACTAGAGTTTTTCATCTATTGGAATAATCCCTTAACAGATATTTATAGAGTTTTTACTGTTATTTTGACAAATCAGACGTTATTAAAATTATAAAAGAAAGTATTTCTAATGCTTTTTGCGTTAGAAGTTCTAAACTTTTTTAAAATTACATATGTTTTCTAGCTCTATTTTAGTAAACCTTTTACAGAAATTGTGTCTTTCTAGTTCCATTTTTTTTATTAAAAGAAGATCCATCTTTATTGCTCCTTCAGTAATTTCACATATGTGACTGTAGCAAGCTGTGTGTTTCATTAACTCATGAATATCATATGCTTTACCAGAGCTAGATGTGGCTCCCCTTAGGGATAGATCATTTTGCTGTAATTAATCAAAACAAACTTTGGTTTATTATCTGTAATATTTGTAGTTTGGAAAACTTGTTGCTTGGTTATGCTCTCAAGGTGACAAGTTGTGAGGATTTCAACTGTATTGTCCATTTTGGTGAATGCCTAAGCAGTGGCTGAATCATGGAATGGTTTGGGTTGGAAGGCACCTTAAAGATCTTCTAGTTCCAGCCCCACAGCATGGGTAGAGGCACCTTCCACTAGACCTGGTTTCTCAAAGCCCCATTCAACCTCTCCTTGAACACTTCCAAGGATCGGGCATCCACAACCTCTGTGGACAGCCTCACCAGCCTTACAGTAGAGTTTCTTCCCAGATCTAATCTCCCCTCTTTCAGTTTAAAGCTATTACCTCTTGTCTTATCACTGCATGAAGAGAGGACTCTGTGATTTTTAAAGAAAACAGTAAATTTGCCTCATCCCTAGGTAGCACTTTGTATTGTGATACCAAACCTACAGACTTCAAACAAATTGAGAAAACAAAATACAGTATTTACATAGTCTTGAACAAAAAAGAAAATAATTGGCAGGTGACATAGAAAGTCAGTGAAAGGACAGAGACACTCACCTGTGTCTAATGAAGGAGGTGACATTTCAGTAAATGGAAGGTACTTAAATATATGCTGTGTGTTGGCAGTCTCCCAAAACTGCTGGTGGAAGTGTGTCTAGGGAAAGCAGCGGCGTATTGAAGAAACTACTGCTTTGAACTGTGTTGTGGGAGTGTGAGCAGGGACTGGCTACAAGCTGGTGTGAATCTTGTATTGCTTGAGAGCAACATAGGACACACAGGACAGTTTTTCTGCCATTATCACCCAGGAACCCTGGGGCCTTTCAAATGAACTATCAAAAAGTCCAGATTCATCTTGCCTAACCTAAGGCATTTAACTTTAGACGCCCCTGTTAGAAGCAGAGGCAGTCTAACTTGTATCTACATTATAATATATGTAGACTATACTGGTTTTGCAAGGATGGGACTAGTCCGTGGATTTGCACATTTTCTTCTGTTGCCTATAAAAAGTGCCCAGGGCACGCAGACACATCAGTAAAATGCTTAAAGTGCTGTGGTACAAACCTGGCCTAAGAGTCACTGGTTCATGTTAAGATACTATGAACTCCATAGGCACTTTTCTCTATTAGATAGCACTTAGACATTTCCTTATTAAAGTTAACCAAAATATTGAGTTCTTATTCACTTTCTATATTAGTTATTTCTGAAAAGACTAAAAAGTACTCAAGCTAATAACCATGTCATTGCATATTAAACTGCCATGTGATGCTGTATAGTATAAGAACAGTGGCAGAAAATTCAGTATGTACACCAGGGCAGATCTCACTACAGTTCCTAAACACTGCATTTGTTATACAAGTAGGTGTTTGTTGAACAAACAGCAAGACAGATAGGAAAACAAAATCAGGCATGCAGAAATGTCTATTCTGTATGTGCACATGGCTATATTTTATATAGAACAGGAAAATTTGAAACCCTCTCCTTCATATAACACATCTCAAGACCATGAAATGCTGCAGTATTTTCTAGTTGACTAGAACATTAAAAGGAATCAAGTTAGATGCATGTGCAGTTGCAAATGCCTCTGCAAAGCATGTCTTTTTGCAACAAGGTGAGTAGCAGATGATTATGCACTTCCCAATACTTGTGTATATAGACATCAGATCTTAGGTCCTTGAAAATTTGAGATTTTTCAACCTGAGTAACTAATGCTGGGGTGGCTTCTGAATACGTTTATGCCTTCCTGATCCTGGTTAGCTGAGGCCTTGCATAGAGCCTTTGGGTGTACTCCCTCCCTTAGGGGAAGTCAGTATTTTAAAATGTATGTTACAGGTTTGAGAAAATAGTTAGGACATTGTGGCTTTAACATGATTAATCATATTGGTAGAATCAGGACCATTCTATGGCTGCTGTTTAACAGATGACAAAAACTAAGGATTATTGTAGTTCTCCATCTGGGTCTCCTTTTAGTACATATTCATATGGGAGTATACTTTCCATATTTTCTCCATAACTTTTGAAAACACTTTCGTACAATACATCCATCTAATGAAAACAAACAAACCAAACAACCAAAATCAAGCCCCAAATCCTACACCAAATATTGCATATTTGGTAATTTCTTTTCCTTCTAAAAAATCCTGTATGTGCATTTTAACTGAGACTGTTTCTTTCAAAAAAAGTATGAAGCCCATGTATTAATTCAGTAAAGATCCACTAATCCATTTTCCTCATATCCAAGAAAGTCCACCTTTCCATTATATACCCAAAACATACATAAGCAATGTGCTGGCAAATTGTTCTAAACTCCACTGCACTTTTAAAAAAATTTTAACTAGTGAAAGGCTCTCTTCAAATTGCTGTAGAAAGCTCAGATTTATGTGAACAAGTACACAGCAGTTCCCTGGCCTGATGAGTGTTTTCTTGCCCTAGTTCTGGCATCCCTTGGCAGTATTTGTCACTGTTTTCTTGCACTGTTTTAATCTGTGGCTGTTGCCAAAGCTAGATGGAGGACGCTAATGGTAATTGTCAGAAATGAGTTGGGGACTGCATCATCTCCTTATTCTCTTTCAATGCCATCTTAAACCATTCACTGTCCTGCAGAACACAAAATTAATTTTCTTGTAGTGAAGAGCTCAAAAGCAGCTTACTTCACCTGCTCTTCTGGCTCCAAAAGCAGACAGTTGGGCTGCAGACCTGCACTTCATGATTGCTGGTATGGCCCCCTTTTATCACAGAATGATCAAAAGAGCCTAAAAATGGACAGATGAGGGATTTTATTGAACCACCAGACAGGAAAATAGGTGAATTGGATTAATTCCAACACTTCTTCTTGAAAGCCTGAGAATTGTCCACATGTCAGCTGCTCTTTGGGCCAAATGATAGTTTTTATTGCCTAAATTTGACTGAGATTCGTCCATATTACCCAGAGGTAGGAGCAACTAACACCAGTTAATACCTATGCATTCCTGAAGAATGTACATAAAGCTAAAGAGTACTTGTCAGCCTTGACAGGGTAAATAAAGAACTTTCCTATTAAAGGCTACTTTGACTGAGATCAAAGAGTCTTTCTTTTATCTCTATCTCAGAAAAATCTGTAAGATACGCTACTGATATGCTTGGATATTCCATTTTCAGTCTTCTGCAACTGCAGCATGTGCCTTTGCTATGGCTGCCAAGACTCAAAGGAGAGGGGACAGGATTTGGAAAGGAAATCTTGGATATGTTATTTGTGTCCCAGGCAAGGAGGCAGTGATGCCCAAATCATTTCTATTTCTATTTCACATTTCTATCTGAAAGAGTACTTAACTGGGGTGTTTATCTTATGTTCAGGGGTTACAAGGAAGACCAGCTCAGTAACCCACATGCTGACCACAGTTTATGCCTAAAGTATGTAAAGAAAGAGTAAATCTTGACACTAGGCAAAATATGTTTTCAAATATCCATTTTAATAAACGTATTCTTAATATCTAATTGATCCCAAGATTGGGTAGATAATGGATAAGCAAGCTAACATGCAAATTTAGGCATATAACAGTGTAGCCAGATTTTACATGGGCGTAAACAGCAGCTGGAGAAAGCGCTGGCTCCTCCCATTGTGAGGGAGACAGTTTTTCTAAGCATCATACAAGTGAAAATTGTACCTTGTGTCTTGTGTTATCTTGTATTATCTTTCCCATAACCTTAAATTCAGGGAAATGGTAATATCTCTGCCTTTGTCCAGGGGAAACTGCATTCTGCACCGTGCAGCCTTATTTTACACACATATATATATAATATATATATTTATATATAAAATATATTATATATACATATATATGGCTTTTAAAAGGGCAGCTGCAAAAATAACATTGAGTCTGACTTTATATCAGTTTCCACTGGGATTGTACTTCTGACTTCAAGAGCCTTTTAGTAGACTGTGTTTACACAGGCATAAACAAGAGAAGAATTTGCCCAGGATGTATCACACTATATGCATATAATCAGGTTGTCAATATTCAACTCCTATATGTAAAACAAAGTAGAGGTCAGAAAGGTTCCTGTGTCTGTTCTTGTTCTGAGGAGTGCAGGAGACTAAGGCACCAGAGTGCACACAGAAAAGCATCAACCTGCACAGATTGGAGACTCTGGCGTTTATACATATATCTTTAAATGGAACTTTGGCTTGGGGATTGTCTAGCTTTGAAAATTATACTGTGTAGATGCTGATCATGCACATTCAAATAATCACAATCCCCATATTTCTAAAATAGACCCTGATTCATTCTCCTATTTTTGCACCAGTTGTAATGCTTCACTTTGCTTCCCTGGCTAGTGGGTGAAAAGAGGGGAACACATTGCAAGTCAATATTTCAAATATTCAAGATTTAGCTGAGCTGAATTATTTTCTGATTGGATCTGCTTCTGTGCTTACTATTTGAAGACTTCTCTTTGGGAAAGTGGAGTTACCACCATTTGGTATCTACAAGAATAATTGTTTCACACTCTTTCGCTTTAGCTCTTCAGGAAGGTGGAAAAAGGCAAAAGAGTTGTTCAGCTGAGCTAGGAAAGATTTCTCTTGTCTAGTCTCTACTCCTTAAAGCAGAAAGTCCTAGAGGGAATCAGAGCAATTGTCCACTTGTTGAAGGTCTAGAAATAATGTTGACAGCCTTCAGCCTGTGCACATTTTACCAGATAGGCAAAATGCAAATACAGAAAATTTTAAGGTGATGGTAATTTGGTTTCTTGGAATGGAGTTTGATTTGGGCATGTGGGGAAGGAGTACTTTAACTCGTTTGGATGCATTTTGTCGGAAAATCAGAGTATTAAATTAAGTTACTTTAAAATACAATGTGCTATTGTTGGTGTTGGAGCTTTTTTAAACCAATAGAAACTGAAGTCAGCCAAAGTCAGCAGTTCTGCTGAAATTTTCTAAGTCTGTCTTGTGTGTCTACTGAGAACCGAAATACAGCAACAAAAAAATAATCCCATCATTAGGACAGTATACTGATTTTTTCAAATTGTTTCGTAAGATTAATAACGAATTTTAATTTACACTTTTACATTTATACTAAGGATCATCTGTAGGTGATACAGTTCTGCTTTGAAAGCATACAGGGTATCACATATAATTCCAGTCTAATAATCATTTTAGTGGCTCTGAATGGCTACACATGAATAGTTTTCCTCTTCAGTGGGGTTCACTCATACGCTGATGTTTTGTTCTACAGCGTAAAGGAAAGGAAGTATTCTTATCACCAAATTACATGCCTACATCGGGAGAGTCCTTGTGTGATTCTTGGAGAGAAAGCTCCCACACAGAACAATTCAAAATTCAGAAGAGAGCTCAGTTTATTCAGTCTGAATTGCTATCTAAAGGAGCTTCTCTCTTTCTCTCTTAACTGCACAAATAGTATACAGTCGCTCCTAATGTAAACTGTTAAAGTTACAAGCTGTGGTTTGCCTGGTTGCAGACAGTTTGTGCACAAGCTGGCATTGTCTTGTGAGAGAAAAGGTGCAGATGGATCAGGGTTTTCTGATACACAGATAGTAGCATACTTCTGTAAAGCTGGTTTGGTCAGTAAGCCATATGGTCCTTGAGCTTTCTGTAGGTCTTGTAGTTCATCATGATGGTAATATTTTACAAGTACTGCAGCTTATTAGAAACAGGAATGAAACTTAGCATATTACTGGCCATCAAATCGTTTTAAATATCAGTAATTCATGGGTGTCACTGACATGAGGCAAATAGGTATTGTCGCCCTAAAACTTCATACCCCATTTCCCACGTTTCAAATTCATAAAGCTTTACCTAATGTTTGTTCTTGAAACAGTTCAAACTGGGAAAGAAGTTTAAATTTCTGGTTTAATTCTTGTTCCTGTACTATTTGAAATATATGCGTCAATGAAGAGCCTAAGAGTACATTGCTGTATACATGAATCAGCTATTACCTTTCATACAGCTTTGTATGGGCAGGATTGTCAGACAGAAAAAGAGACTAACTTGAACAGAACTAGCATATTTTGACATGGGAAAGACAATTTAGGGGGGTGGGTGTCTTTGATCTTTTTGCTTATCCAGTTCACAGATTTTTGCATTTCAGACTTTCAGCATTTGTATATCTGTTCATGACTGCTTTACTGTGGAAAAGGTAGGGTACCTTGGGCAAGTTCACTTCTTCCAGAGCATTCTCGCTGCCTCTAAGACTTAAAAGTGCAATTTGCCATAAAGCACTAGGTAGGAACACAGAACTTGAAATCCATTACTCTGTACTGATGAGGTTTATCCTGAAGAACCTTTATGTACACTGACCGTGGCTTGAAAAATGATATCACAAAATCAAAGTGTTTTTTTCATTCAGGTATAGTATTATATTCAGTGTAGCAAGAAATGGTTTTGCATGACAGTACACATGTAAATGTCAATGCATATGTCATTTACAGTGTATCTGGATGTTCTGTGAGATTCACAATGATCACATTGGAGAAAACTGTCTCTGTTACACTAAATAAAATGTGCTTAGTAAAAATTGCTAGCAATTTTTTTCTAGACCTATAATGGCATAGTGAGAATACAAAACAAAACTACCAGAAACAAACCATTTTTCAAGCAATAATATCTACAGGACAAGTGATCTAAATTGCTGAAACAGGGAGAGTTCATCACTGCACTGCAAAAGGACTTGAAATATAACCTAAAGGCAAGTGAAATACTGATTCCTAGCTTTGAAATAACAGCAACAAATTTACCTACAGACAGAAGATGCATGGAAGCAATAAACGAATTATACAAGTCTTACACACGCAATCTGATTATTCTGACCAAAGTGTTAATTGGATCCTAACTGCCAGATCTGATATCTGTAGTCTTGTAGTGGGAACCTTTCAAAGTGATGAACTGTAATTCACTGAGCTGCTTGAAGCACTTGTAATTTACTGCATGTCATGCTATGAAGAGCCTGACCTAATGGACTTTACATTACCTGTAACGTTGGAAACCTTTCAATGAAACTAGTTGGTAAAAAGTAATAGTGGAAGTCTATTCAGAAAGAGGGAACAAAACTACATTTTAAACGCTGTTTTATATCCATATAAAAAGTTGGTCATTAAACAAAAGATGAGCAACTCAAGTCAAATATTTAAACTGAAATATTTCTCAGTAGTGAGGTGTCTGGTAAATTTTAAATTAAGTAGAAATGATTAATATGAAAAGAGAACCTGAGATAGTTCTAAATGGTGTGGAATATGTTGTGCTTCAGATGGTCATGCATGAAATTTCCTTTTCAGAATATAATATGTTATAAAACGTGGTTTGAGATAACCATTGTTCCCTACTGCATCTTAAATCAATATTCAGAAATACTGAGGGAACATTTACCTATAAAAATATATTGCAGTTACTGAATGCTAACTAGAGTCCAAATTTAGCTGCCCCATGCAGAAGGCTGGTATCTGGTGGAAAGTAAAGACTTTCTTTTC
>CM076262.1:1971344-1991344 GCA_038380795.1 Pyrocephalus nanus
TGTTGCATTTAAGATGTGCAATAACAAGGGTATACCTGTGTTGTTTAAATGGAACAAAGCAATCAGTGAAACGCCAGAAATATTCTGATTGTACACGTGTATTGATTAGGATCTAGGTTGTACAACTTTCAATAAAATTAAGCACTCCAACAGCAAGCCTGTATCGATTTTAACATTATTCTGCTATTATCATCTGTTAAGCATTAACATTTTATGGATAAAGTTTTGGAAAACATAAAGAATAAAGGCAAGATATTCAGTAACTTCTTTTCAATGATTTTAGAAGTCTAATGAACAATGGTGCAGATTTGTTTGAATATGAATGTGCAGTGGGATGGAGTTTGACCTTCAGCTGTGATTTCAGTTCATCAGGATTAGTCAAGCTAGGCGATCAAGACTGCTAATGCATAATGATTTATAAAATGAAAAATGTGTAGTGACCATGCAAATGTTTCAGCTAATCAAAGAGGGGAACTTTAGCTTTGAGAAGAAAGAAAAACAAGGGCATGTCAAGGCCTAAACCAAAGATGTATGTAAAATAATCTGAGCAGCTTGATTAGCCAGAGTGAGATTAGAAGTTGCATTATTGGCCTTTAAACATATGGTGTAGCATATTATATATCACCTATAATCTCTGTTACAGCAGGAGTACAGAGAGCTTGTTTTCCACTAACTGTAAATAGAAATCACTTTAATCTTTTCTAAAATGTTTACATGTAATTGGAGAAGTGTCCAATAACAAATAAACAAAAAAAGCTGTTAAGATAAAGTTCAACAAACTATGATTACACAACAAAACACACTCTGTTATATTAAATGAATTAAAATGTAGATAGATTAAAAATAATAAATTAAATTCCACTGTAAACACAGAAAGCAGGAGTCCTGATACAAAATGGGTGTATCTACATTACTTTGTTATTCTTCCTGTTGCATGTGTCTTAGGGTTTCTCTGTTGATAAATATTAGTACTTTGTATCTTAATTATATTTTCAGAAGCATGTAACCCTATCTAAACTGTATAAAATTGGCAGTACCTATTGTAAGTGTATGGGAATCATTATGTATTCGTGTTCACTAGTTATGAACAGCTTACAAATACCACTCAGTTCATTCTCAGCTCTTTCAATACCATAGAACCAGAAGGATTCAAAAGGTTATTATTCTGGTAGACACTCTACACATATGCCAAAGTGGGAAGAGAGGGAATGCAGTAATTTATTCTTTTAATATAATTATTTCCTGGTGAAGAGCCTGATCCTGCACTGTGTGTGGTTTCACACCTACATTTATTTTTTAAAGAAAGATCCTACAGAGAGAAGATTCTCCATTAAGTGTTTAATTACACATCTTTCAATAAGCCTGAGAGACTTGTCTTACTGAACAGTTTCGTTTTCATATCTGTCACTTAGAATATGATGTGACTTTGGATTAAATTCTTAAAGGCTGTGACTTGTTTCCTCTCTTTGTAACAAAGAAAAAATTCCTACCTTTCTTGAACAGTCTGTGAATATGACTGTGTGATTTTGTGACTCTCCTCAAGAGCACTGAAAACTAAGGGAAGGCTTTGCATTTAATTTTCATTATCAATATCTGAGTTTCAAAATAAAAGGAACTTGGAATAAAAATAGTGTGTCTTCACTGGTTATATTTGTTTTTATTCAAAGTCAAATTGGCCAACATTTCTTGATAATATCCATGCAGTTTTTCAAGGCTTCTGAAAAATGCAAAGGCTTAATGCAGGTGCAGGCTACCTATGCTGCCATCCATTTATGCTGTTAGGAATATGATTTTTGTGGGTAACATGCAAAAATATAAATTTGTATGATTTCTTTCAGTGATTATTTCATAGGAACAATAAATGAGTGTTTACCTGGCAAGCTGAGTGTTTACCTGTTTTACAGGTAAAGCTGAACTTTTAATGCACAACAGAAGAGTGGTGTTAAATACAAAATCGTTGTCTCCACTGTTTCTCTCTTAAATTTACCTGGGGGAACTACAGATTTCTTAAAGACATTCTGTCTTCATTTTTGCAGCTGTGTTCTTCTATCTAATTTCCAATATCAATGTTTTCATTCTGAGTCATAGTTTTTATTTTGTTTTAATTAGTACATTCTCATGTATTAAAAAAGCAATTTACAGTCATTCTCATCTGAAATGCTATTTAGACATGTTAAAAATTTAGGGGTTTACACATCTGTAATTTTATTTAATGGATTCAAAGAAATGGGGGACAGCCTCCATCAAAAGCATGAGAAACTCTTCCAAACATGATGAGCCCTCCATCTGGGTCCATCATGGAGCCCACAGATCATGTGTTTTTCAGAGGTTGTCCCATCCATTGTGCTTTGAAGGGCTACCATAGCAGTCATCTTCATGGCAGAGTTGGGAGTTCAATTTCTCTGAGGATGCCTTGTAACAAGTGGGTTGCAGTCATAATCTCGTTTCTCTTTGTCACTGTAGTTTTTCATGAGAGGTTTGACCAAGAATTTTTTGGGAGTTTGTGTCCCACTCAAAGGAAGGACCATATCTTTTCACTGGGTTGTTCTACCTGAACTAATTTCCAATATATTGTGAGATTTATATGAAAAAGAGTCAGAGATTGCCTCTCTACTACATTTTTGTAAAATCAGATTGGAAATTTTCAAAAACGCAGACATTAAACTAAGGAAATACACATTGTGCACATAATTAGCCATAAAATAGCAGGTTTTGGATAATCTTCCAAATCAGATAGCACAGTAGCACTATGCCAGTAAGAAGTAAAGTATAGTCTGGTGTATCACTGAAGGCTGTGAAATATACCAGTTTATGTTATCCAGTGACAATTAGAGAAATATCTTTGCTTAATATGCTTAATCTTTGTTTTGCTAATGTAAAATTCATTGCAGTTTTCAAAATGTCTTGTCCTTTATCTGTGGGAAAGAGTATATATATCAGGTATGATACACACATATGGATCATCAGATTAAATTCTGTTAAAGGGAATATTATCTATATAAATCTGTAGTTTTACTAATGATCTTGACTGCCAGATTTTTTCATTCTTCTGTCTATCATCCTGAAAAGCAAGTATATTAGGTTCTCTGCTTCAGCTTATTCACTTTAAAAGTTACTATTGAAAAATTTCAAGAAAAACAAATTTTGAGAGAAAAGCTGTTAGGGTGTACTGCAAAGCAGGCATCTCCAAGAGTAGGAGCACGTACACAGCCAGGGAGCTTCAGAGCAGATACTACAAAAGCTAGCAAAATATGCCTGATGAAGGGGAATCTGTATTTCAAACTGAGGAATAGAGGACTCTGTGGCAGCACGAGTCTTGCTAAGCATCTCACTGGCTAGATTCTTTAGCACAGACTATGAACAAATCAGAGCCACTTACAGAATTAAGTTGATTTTCACTCTCTTTAGATCAAAACTTTTACTTGTGTGTTTGCAAATACACAAGCCAGGAAAGACAGAGGGAATGTAAAGGTAAGAGAAGTGATGTGCAACACCTTCAATTTTGTTATATCTTACAGTAGTAATCATGTAAGTGCTAGAAAAATTCTTGCAGGGTTTAAAGGTTAAAGGTAATAGTTTGATTGGGAAAGTGTCTCTCTGCCTTCTCATGTCTGTGTGGCATGGCAGTTGAGTAGCATCGCTGAGGTGAAATTGTTACAAGAAGGCAAGTTCAGGTCTCGCATAAACAAAGGAAATTTTAGTGACTTCAGAGGGAATTGAATACTGACTGCAGTCAATTAATTATATTCTTTGCTCATGCATCCCAAAGTTGTAAAAACTTGCTTGTCCTGCCTGTGAGACTGACTAAACTTAAAATAAAACATTATTGTATATAGAGGTGGTGTTTCCAATGCTACAAAACTTCTAGGTATCACAAAGTGTAATAATCAGCATTAACCATCAGAAAGTTAGGTTTTTACTCAAGTGAGTCTGCACTCAGTGGAGAGAGACAGGTGAGCCGAGAGTGGGTTTAGTTCCATGCTAAAATAGATGCTTAAACTAAATCAGATAAACTCTGCTTAGGATTTCTTTATTCTGTTGAAGGAGTACAGTGATAGCTGAGCTTAAATTCCTTCCCCACAAGTGTCTTATTCTGAGTGGAAATCTGGTTCATCTTCTCCTCTTGTATTTTAGAGTAAGACCTTCTGAATTTTTATTCTTAAAATTCGCTTGTTGTTTGCAAAAGTTTATCAAGACTTTTTAGTAATGGCTGTTACATTTGCTTTCAGTCTCTTCATTAATCACTGTTTTAAAACCATCGTTTATGCTGTAATGAATCATGTGGAAAGTGGTATTCTCTGTAATAGTAGATGAAGTAATTTCTTTTAAAAGTAAGCTTCAGCAGATTTGTATTTCTTTTTTCCTCTAAGTGTTACATTTATACAAAGTCTTTCAGAGTAGATTCAAGTAATAGAAACATTAGAAGAGTTTTTCCTCTTAAGATTGGCTCATGTTTTAATTTATTAATAATAATATTATTTTTGCTGATTTACAGAAGACTGGAATGTCCCACAACATCTCACAAAGCAGTATTTATATTCCAGCTTGCTATTATATACAGAAAAAACATTTGAATTTTGCTAGAAAAGCAAGTGGCTGCTTTTTCATGGGTGGAAAACCTGGCCTGCTGACAGCTGTTTGACTGTGTCCTGGTTAGCTGGAACAATGTTCTCACACTGTGTGTCTGCCACAGCCGCTCGACACATTCCTCAGGCTCTTCCATAGGACTTTTCTCTTACATGCAGAACCACACACACTTGCTGTGTCTTTCCAGCTCTCACATATATTCTTGAGAACGTGTGTGTATGTGGATGTTTATGCATATGCAGACACCTGATCTCAGTGTGTAACAGGTGGAAAATAAAGCCATATCCAAAACAGCACCTACACAAAAATGCATTCTTAGAGTTTAGGGCACAAGCTAATAATCTCATGCCAAGGGTTCCCAAGTTTCAGTTTTCAGTTAGGAGTGACTGATAACCCAGTTCTCTCTGCAGGGACCAGGTAACTGAGGTGGCAGCCTTTGCTCTGTTCTCCAGTATCCATGACCTTTTTTTTATAAATTCCTGTATAACTCAGGCCTCCTTAAAAGACTAGTTGAGCAAGAAGGTTTTTATTCTACTGAAGTGTTGTATTACGCAAAAATTTTTTAGTCTAAGTGTCTTTATTGTGGAAAACATTTCCTGCTTTCATGTACTTATTTTGCTGTCTGTTTTAATCATATCCTTTGAAACAGTCTCAAGATATTTTTCTATTTGTAACATTATGATATTTGATAAGATGATTGATTATGAAGTGTTGAGAGCCCTGCCACGTGATCATTTATTTTTAAATATACGTTTGTACTAGCCAATGCCTAAATTTCTTGCAGGAATACATAAGAGATGGAAAGCATAAAGCCTGAGTCTGATCAAATCTGATGCTTCTGAAAATAGAGTGTCACAGTACTGTGGCCTTAAAATAACAGGTTCTGACTAAAACTGGAACTTTGCAGTGATAAACACTATGTAAAAGTTATGGTCCATCTTTGATACAAAATAAAAAAGATCTATGGCTGTGGTATAGGCGAAGTAAAATGTGTTTGACAGTGACATCTTTCTTTCCCTGTGCAGGTGCCTGTGTCAGTGGCCATGATGACTCCCCAGGTGATCACCCCTCAGCAAATGCAGCAGATTCTCCAGCAGCAAGTGTTGTCTCCACAGCAGCTTCAAGCACTTCTGCAGCAGCAGCAAGCAGTTATGTTGCAGCAGGTAATGTGGGTTACCTGCTTTGGACTTTTAGCACAGGGCATTCACACAAATGTCAGCCAGATTTTATGGGTCTTACTTTGTAATATTTCATTGTTCATTACACCAGAAAGAATGAAAATAAATGCAAAACTTCTCAGTCTTTAAATTTCTTGTTTCAATTGCAGAAGTGTGAAATTTTATTTTGAAGTATTAAGTATTACATTAAAAACAGCAGCAGCAGTGGCAGATGCATTACAAATACCAAACAAATTGATATTTAAATTTTCAAGTGCTTAGGCACTTTTAATTGTAGACCTGCCAAAGGAAGTGAAAATAGAGTTGCAGATAATTGTTGCTTTAAAATTCATAACGCTGTAGTGCTCCCTTTAGTCACATAAATGGATGCGGTTATGAAATTTGAACATAACAGCTTGTTTATCAGGGGAAACATTTTTTTATTTTATTTTTTCATACAAAAAATTGGTACCACATAAGGCTCAAAAGGGAAAGGAAGTTGCTGTTTTCTTAGTACAAAATCTGTCAGTTAAGTGAAAAATACATGAACTTGTTATTCATACAGTAATGATAGTGTCAGTGATCAGTGCCTTGGTGTAACACAGAGTGAATTTTTGGGTGCATGTTTAATTGTCATACAGAAAATTATGTGTCTGTTTGTCATAGTCATAGCTCAATCACTGAACTGTATGTTTAAACATTTTAATATCCGGTACCATGATCATTACAGGCAGTTCACCTTCAGTTGTGAATCCAGCATCCTGCTAAGCAGATTGACAGATTAATTACTTTTTTCCCCTCAGAAGCAGACAGTTTTGTTTGGCCTTAGTGACTTGTAGCTTTCTTGCAAGTGGATGAGTGCAGCTTCTGATGTGTTACATAGGACATGTGAGGAACTTAGGTATAGTTATTTGAGGAGTTAATTTGGCTCTTGCATTCCCTTTAGAATACAGATTTTTTATACCCTTCTGTTTAGGATATTTTGGAATCTGCATTGGAAAATTTCAGAACCGCCTTGGAAAAAAATGTATGTAGATCTGCCTCTTCAAATCACATTTTTTGTTATGAGGTGATTCTTAATGGCTACGCTACCATATGCCAATCTAGAAGAGTTTAGGAGATTTATAATACTTGAAACTTTTGCCTTTATTTATTAAAGTCAAAATGGTTTATTCAGCAACAACTACAAGAGTTTTACAAGAAACAGCAAGAGCAGTTACATCTTCAGCTTTTGCAGCAGCAGCAGCAACAGCAGCAGCAGCAGCAACAACAGCAGCAACAACAGCAACAGCAGCAGCAGCAGCAACAGCAACAACAGCAGCAGCAGCAGCAGCAACAACAGCAGCAACAGCATCCAGGAAAGCAAGCAAAAGAGGTAGGAGCTAAGACCCTTGCTGATGCATACTAGTCTGAGCTGTCAGAAGCTTGGAAAAGACAAGATCAGTTTAGATCTTTTCCTTTGCAACTATCAAAGATTTGTTCTTATGTTTTTACTGGGCTTAAGAGCAGGGCTGGTATAATTCTCCTGCTCCCCTTTCTGAGACACAGGATTTGAGCAGTCTAGTGCTGCTGTCGTCTAATGTTCACTAATGAATCCGAGTGTGCAAAGAACAAGCTGTGTGGTGGACTCTGTACTGATTATCTTGCATTTACAGGCAATCTGTGTTGGGGAAGGAGCCTTACTTTGCTCAGTGGCACAGCTCAGAGAGCATGCAAATTTAGTCCATGGCTGGAAAAGAGCGACTGAGCACAGATTTCAAAGTCACAGGCCCCTGATTAATGAACTGCTACTGTAGGTTTGAAGTGGCGAGTAGAAAGTTACAGTTTGATGTACTCATAAATCAACCTGACAAGTGGGTTTCTCAGGCCTAGCTTGCACTTGTCAGCAAACTGCATCAAATATAAACATAATACAAACAAAACATGTTGAAGTAGTTAAATTGATCAGCAGGTATCCTGACGTTGTCTTCAAGCTGCCTATTATGCAAACGTCGAGGAAGCAGTTGTGACCTCCTGAGGCTTTGTTTCTGTTTGGATTTGTGAATAGAATTTCAGACAGCCATCAACTACAGAATAGAAATTGCTCCCTTATTTCTCCGGAGGCTCTGGGCAATCCACATGACTTGCTCCATTATGCAGTCTGTTTTCCAGTGAGCGCATCAGAAGTTTCTCTTTTCCCTAAACTAGAAAGGAAAGGTCTTCCACAGCAGCTTGTCTTTTTCCGAAGTGTGACTGCCTCCTCATACCCTCCTGAGTCTTTGTAGACTCAAGTTTGTCTCGAAATGCCTCACAAAATTGCAACCTATACTTTTGCTCCATAATAGGGCACTTCATTGCCTTGAATGCCATGCTCCTTGTAATATATTCCAACAAGAAGAGGGAGCAAGCTAACAGGCCAGTGAAAGGAAGGCTACATCCCAGTTTACTAACAGATCACTGGAGACCATGTTCATGGGCCACTGCCAACCAAACTCAGTCAACTGGAAAAACAAGAGTGCCTTCAAATCACAGGCTGCTGTTAAAAGTTACACTTTTAGCATAGATAAATTTGTTATCATGTTCCGTGAGCTGAGCTTTTTTTTTTTTTTGTTTGTTTGAAACAGTTGTTATATACTTTCTCTTGACCCTTTTCTTTAGTATGTCATTAAGTGTATGTTGCCATTTTCCCTAACACGTAATAGCTTGAATGAATATAATAGAAAATTTCAAACGCTTTCACTGCCTGGGTATTCTACAAATAGCATTATTATTTAATAACTTAGATTAAAGGGAAAGAAGTTGATTTTATGGTTTTGGCTTTCTAGCCTTTACTATACACTTTACTTTTTCTGCTGCATTTGCTTTTTCTTTTTTTTTCCCCTTTTCTATTTGTAGCAGCAGCAGCAGCAGCAGTTGGCAGCCCAGCAGCTTGTCTTCCAGCAGCAGCTCCTCCAGATGCAACAACTTCAGCAGCAGCAACATCTGCTGAACCTTCAGCGTCAGGGACTCATTTCCATCCCACCTGGCCAGTCTGCTCTTCCTGTCCAGTCTCTGCCACAAGGTATTTGAGCAATATGTGATTGAAGTAATTTCTAAATTCACAACTTTTTAGCCATATTATTTGCACCTGAACTTCAGAAATTTCCTGTTATGACACTTAAAGATGCTCTGTAATTGAAACTTTATTATATTGCCAAATTCTCTGGAAGCTGATAAATTTTGCAGCATACTTTTATGAAGAAAAGCAGCTTTTTAGTGTTTTTTCCCAGATGTAAGGTGCATATACTGAAAACAAGTTCTAATAGCAGCACAATTCAAGAATTGTTGCTTTTCTCTGGAATCACTGAAATCTGATTTTGTGGAATATAAGTAGATATAAAATACTTCAGACAGTGATATTAAAGCCATTCAAAAAAAAAACTTTTTTTTTTTTCCTTTTTCTTGCAAGAAAGTAAAGTGTCTGGCATTGAAAAGGACTTTGAATTTTCAATTTATGACAAGAGAATTTAGGGACAAACCTTAGCATTCATTTTCTTTGCTATTCCTTTGTATGAAATAGGTTAAATATGACAACAAGTTTTGAAGATGATGATTCTGATAGTAATGAACTATGACAAATAACAGTAAAGACTTTCCAAAAAAAAAAAAAAAAATTCCTTTTTCACTTTGGTCAGGATTTCTCAGTGCTGAAAATGAGCTCAAACTGTACTACCTGAAAGAAAATAGGGCACACAGTTTTGAAAAGTAAATTAACGTGGAGATAAATGCTGCTTACATTTTAAGATAAAGTCAAAGTCTTCCCATCTAAGGACTCTGTCTATAACCTGCAAAGGTATGTGTTTCTGTTTGTTTTACCATAGAGAGTTGAGCTAAATGCCTGTCATAAAAATTACACAATAATTTATCTCTGATGCCCTAGTCCTGAAATGAGCATTGTTTAGACTGTGTTCATGACAGGTAACATTATTTTTAATTGGTCTTTACGCATGTAATTAGCTCCTCCACCAGATAACTATTATGAAATCGAAGCTTCAGAAATAGACGAGCAAAAGCAGAGTACACATTATGTAGACAACAGGGTATAAAAAAAACCCCAATCAGACCAAACCAAAACAAGCAAACAAAAGAAGACAAAAAAACCAAACCAACAAACACCCCACCACCACCAAAAAACGGAGATTCCAAATAAATGTGTTAATTCCATACGTTGTGTTGTGTGAAAAAGCTATGACACAAGCATATCCGCAGTCATAAAAGCCACAATGAAAAAGCGTCCTATTACACTAAATATTATTTCTTGTGAATAGCAGTGGGGAGATAAGTTGATTCATGAATTTGGATATGTGAGACTGGTAATGCTGGTTTCTTTTTGCACAAAGTCACGCTAGATCTGAATGGAAAAAAGCAATTGAAACAGAACCTCCCTCCGAACAGCTTTACCTTTTGCGATCTCCTCTTGTGCCATCTGTTGCAAGAGGAATTCCTCAGGTTTTCTCTCACATTAAGCAATCCCCATAGATTTCCCTCAGCACTCCTACCCAATTGCACTGATACTCATTAGCTTAATGCAACACTCATTCATCCTCTCCTAGAATAAAAACATAGGAAAAATAATAGCTTTTAAAATAGTTTTTAGAAGAACTAGTAAACAGTTCTTTTTAGGAGCTTTCTTTTAGTCAAAGAATTAAGTCCAACCAAAAAAAGATTTATAGTAAAGAAATAAGAAATTACAAAATTTTACGGTTAAAATATATATGTATTGTTCTTGTAAAGTAAATTAATCTATTTTTTCTTTTGCCTTGATATTTTTTAGTTATAATGAATTCCAGACAAGAATTTAATTCTTCCATTTTTAAATTAAACTTCAGAATTGAATCAAGGAAATACACAATAGATGTGGTAAAAGGATATTTTTCTCCATCTCTTATGCTGCGAAAGATATGATTGTACAGAAGGATTTACATATGTGAAACACAAATATTTTGATATGCATCCATTCAGATTGAGTTACATGGATGACAAGAACAGTGAAAGTAACACACAAGGATTCATATTTATAAGTTATTGGTCATAAACAGTCACATAAACCACAAATTATTATGGGCAAAGAGAGCATGGGGTTTTCATTTGTTAGTGTGAAAAGGTGTAAAAAGTTGTAACTTAAAAGGACATCTGTTAGGGAATGAACAGTATTTTCTTCAAGTATAGTTTCTGCCTTTAAAGAACAGGAATGTTTACTATGTTTTCTTCATGGTCAGGTATCGCAAATAAGATACAATAGGTGTTTTAGCATCTATTTTGTGACAAGATCTTCACTATGCCATATCCAAAAACAGTGGCTTGCTTTGAGTTACTTACATATATTGCTGCATTGATGCTAGTTAAATACAAAGAATTTTAAATCACAGCAATAAAAAACCCCAAAAAACCAACCAAACAAAAAGCCCCCAGACCCTAAGTTTTGACTGGCCCATGTTGGGAAATAAAAAAAAATTGCATGGATGGCTTTTGTGATAGATTTATTAAGCATTTATTCAAACATAAAAATAGAGTAGATAGAGCTGAAAAGAGTTATGAAACTAACCTCAAAATCACCAAATTCTTAGTATTTGTAAATTTCATAGCAAATCAGTATTTGCCCTTTTCATTACAGTCCCTAACTTTTATTCCACTCTGAGTCCTCTTTTTGATCCTTTCCTCTTTAGTGTGGTATTTTAAAGGTTGTCACAACCTATGAAAGTTTAAAACTTACTCTACTTTTACATCAAGACTGAAATATCTGTCAGCCATTTTATAGGTCTCTTGTAAAAAGAGACTTGGACTTTCTTAGACACAGAAACCACAAAATTGCCATAATTTACAATTAATTACAAATCCGTTTATTAACTTTATATGTTTTAAATGCCTGCCCTTAATCCTTTTATCCTAAAAGGCAGCCTTTCAGTGTGCTCTGAAGAAGTGATAAAATTAACCAGCCTGAGCCTAGAGAGAAATTTCTTTCTGATAAAAAAAAAAATAAATATCCGGGGGAGCTAGGCAGCCTGGAGTCATAGCTCCATCCATAGATTCCTGCAGTGGAAGGGGCTGCCCAGCAGTTGCCCAGAAAGGCAAGAGACCCCTGTCCATGGGACAGGCCATTGCTCCAGGTGCTCCTGCCCTCCTACATTCACCCAGCTTGTGGGGCAACTCTTGCTCAGGTCTCCCAGGACTCAAGGTTTTACAATCTTCAGTGAAATTTCTCTGTGTTGTGTCTGCAAGACATGATATATTTGCCCTCTGAGTATCCAAACAGATGGGTTTATTCTTGGTTTTTAATTTTTTTCAGTTCAAAATTACTTTATTTTGTTAAACAGCAGGAGGAGATGAAGACTTTGAAATAAATAAAGCACTATGTGTATCATGCCACCTAAGTGAATACACAATTTTTCATTTTGATTTGTGATTACATTTGCAGGTAACTTATTTACTATACTGTGTTGTTTACATTTTAGTATATACTAAAATGCAAATTTAGTTCCTGGAACATACCTTATGAACTCAGCAGTAATTACTTACCTTCATTAAACAATTACAACTAGTGTTACCATCAATCCCATTACCCATCTCTCTAATGCAGTAAATTAAAGCCTGGCTTCTTTGCTTGATTCCTTAAAACGTAGCTTTTCACTATACAGATATTATATAAACTCCAGTTTTAGGACTTACATTCCAATCGACTCTTTTCCACTTTGTCATTAGCAGAGTTTGCTAGTGGTTGTTGGTATCTAAGGTATTGATGCAGGACACAAAGCAGTAGTCCAAAAATAAGCTGCTTTCACATTAAAAAAAAAAAAATCCCCTGCAACCATTTTGTTTCCATGCTACCTCTAGAAATTATTATTTCTGTAAATAACTACTATTTTTAACAGATTTGTATACTTCATGATGACACAACTACTAAGAAGTATTACTGTGCTTAGTCCATGTGTTCTCAAAATAAAACAGTATCTAATAAACAGATTTGCTAGACAGTGAAAACCAGTCTTTACCTCTTTCTACTGTATCTTGTTTACCGAACAAAAATATACTCAGTGAGAAGTTTGAATTAATAGATGCTTTCTAGTACTTTTTAGAACCAGAAATTTGAGATATTTTGTAAAATAAAATAAAAAAAAAAAAAAAAAAAATTTTTGATTCAGACAGCATCTGCATCTTGAATGTTTTGCATTCCAGCAGATATAGATACTATGAGCATGTCTTACCTAATTTCAGTTGAGATGAGATACAGAAGACAGTATTAGATTTTAAGATACCTTCAACCAAACTCTGTCAGGCTGAAAAACCTGACTGTGAAATCAGATCTTTCCCAAGAAGCTCTCTGGGCTTCACATTCTTTTCTGTGTTTAATTTACTATTCTTCAAAAGAGAGATGTCAAACTTATGAAGTCTAGCAGTGACATAAGGTGTATATATTTCTGATTAACTCTTCATCTTTCAAAATCTGAATTTCCTATCTTAGCTGCATGTTTGATGGCAAGATAAGACAATGCTCACAGCCCTTCTCTTGCCTGTGTTTTGGGAGTTGAACTGGAGGTTTCCATGAGTTCATGCAAACTTGAGCCAGACAGCCCTAACACACATGTATAAATACTTTCAACATTGCTATTTGTGGCCTGAGATGAATCATGGAAACTACAAGTTTCCAGGCTGCAAGTGGAGTAGAGAGCAAGTTTAAGCTCTGTCTGCATAGATCTGGTGGCTAGACTCCAGAATAGTACTGTGCATATAGGAGAGAAGTTTGAGGAACTCCTCGAATTTCATATGGCTGCCCATCACTCCAGAAGACTGGCAAGAAAGTCTCCTTTCTCCTATACAAACTGCAATTTGTTTTCTACAGCAGAGCTGGACAAAGATATATAGTGGAGAAATTTGATGGTCTACCTTACGTGTAATTTCACTCCTTGTGAAATTGAGAGAGTTGTAAATGGGCCAATTTTGCTAATAACTCCAAGGTCATGAGTTTGATTCCCGTATAGGCCATGCGCTTAAGAGTTGGACTCAATGATCCTTGTGGGTCCCTTCCAACTCAGAATATTCTGTTACATTTGTGAAGCCAAAGTGCTGCTAGCTTTCTAGTTGGCTGGTACTGAAAAACTCAAGTGATCAGAAGTATGTAGCTCAGCACTGTAATTTTTGTTGGGTTTTTTGGTTTAGTTCTTGTAAACAGTGTCTTTTGGTTTGCCTTTTAGGACATATTTTAAAATGGAATAATTTGTGTCATTAATTAATGTCAGATACATTCTGATAAAATGTTAAACCTGTTATGATCTCATTGATTATTTAATTTTTCTCTTCTGATTTTCCTCCCTCTAGTCTTCTTCCCCCTTATCCAGCTCTTGTTAAGTGTTTAGGAGAATATCAATATTTGTATGCTGATGTAATATGTTTTTCTGTTTTCCATTACATGTTTGATTAAGAAGAATTATAAAACCTGAGTTAACTGTAGATATATTGAGTTATGTTTCCATGTCAAGAAATTGAGTAAGCAGACAACAAAAATCTTGTTTGAAGTAAATTTAGGGTTGGGGTTTTTTTAAAGAAGTAGTTGCAAGTTCTTTGCAACTTTCACTTTTTTATCCTTGAGCTATGTTTTCAGAAGTGTAATATTATTAAAATTTATAATTTCTAATTGACTGTTTACAACGCAAGAGAGGACAGTAAGATTACCTGAATTCTAACAGAAGACAAATGAATTTTATGTTTTACTACATGTTGATTGTGCTGAGAAAACAGCATCAGTGTTATTGTTGGCATTAATCCATTAATAACACTGAGCTCATTATATGAAACTCTTTACTTTTTTATATTAGTGGGGCTCTCTTTCATTTTATAGCTGGCTTAAGTCCTGCTGAGATTCAGCAGTTATGGAAAGAAGTGACTGGAGTTCACAGTATGGAAGACAATGGCATTAAACACGGAGGGCTAGACCTCACTACTAACAATTCCTCCTCTACTACCTCCTCCACCACTTCCAAAGCATCACCACCAATAACTCATCATTCCATAGTGAATGGACAGTCTTCAGTTCTAAATGCAAGGCGAGACAGGTAATTCTGATGAGATTTCAACTGTACTTCTCATTTGACATAAAGCTGTTGTATAAATCATAAGTCACATTATTTCCAGTCATAAAACAACATTTAATACAGGTTACTTAAGAGATCGCGGAGGCCTGATTTTTCAGAGTTGTTTATCAATATGGCATAATTTTCAATAACAATATCTAATGTGCAGACACAACAAAATTACCCTCCAGTGGTTTTATGATACCTGAACTTAAATCACAGAATAGAGTGGGCTGGTGCAGAGGTTTAAATGCACATTTGCAGGCACTTTTGTAAGGTGCATAGTTTTGTTCATTTTGAGTTAACACACCTACCAGTCAGGCCCTTACTGTTGAATCATACTCCTGGTTTCACTGGAAATGTACATCTGTATGAGTTTTCAAGGCTGTAATTCAGTTCAAAGATTCTATGTTATAAGTGCTTCAAAACAGTATATTAAAAAAGTTCTCATTTGGTCTTTGTGAAAAGAACCGCTGACTTTTCCGTCTTTTATGCATGACAGTAATGCAGCTGACATATTTCATACAAATTTTCTGTGGTGTTTGTGTAGAATTCCACTTTATGGATAAAGTTAAAATCATTTTTCAGACATATTGATAGATATTCTTCATTGTTCCTTAATTTCAAGTAATGGATTAAGTGCGTTCAAGAGTACCTAGTAGCGGTAGCACTTATCAGTGAATATATTAGTGTAGTCAGATGTAGATTATCCTAATAGAAGATGAAATTTAATTTGTATAATAAGTAAATTTTTTCAAATAAATATTCCATTTAATTATTTTAATATTTAAATTATGGGACTACGATTTAAATGTCTCTTGTCCTCATGTTACTGTGAGAACATTTTTCCATCATTATTTTGTATTAATTAAAAATATGAATACATTTATAGTAGTACTTTTAGTTAGTATTACTTTTATGATTATATCTTATGGAATATTTCTTTGCTTCAGGATGTGTAGCTGACACCCACATATGCAGAACCATTCCTGGAATTTCTTTGATAACTTATCATGGATAAAACTATTTCAGAGGTTCCAGAAAAAGACACAGAATACAGCTAGGGATGTTTATGAAGCCAAATTGCTAATGGAAGCAATGCTTGTGAACAAAAATATTTATTAATGGAAGCAACTTTATTTTTATACACATTTAAGTAGAAAATTCAAATATTTTTTGAATATTCACCATATTCATAAATTCTGACTGTCAGTCTTCAATATCTCTTCTCAGAATTGATCACTTGTGAGTATATTTTTTATTTATAGGTAAATGTTACACCAAGGTCATATGGCATAATTAGCATATAGTATTATACAGTCATCTTATTTTTTCATCCTTTATTAACAGTCATCTTTGGCTCTATTTCTTCTCTAATTGGAACATCATCTAGCCTTGGCAGTTGAACTATTCAATAGAACGATTAAATTTTTCTGACTGCTCTGAGCTAAATTGACCTGTTTTGACCTGTTTGTCACTGATCGTAACCTGACAGGCGCTAGCAGCCTCCAACGATTATGGCTTTTGAGATGAATCTGATGCCTTATTCTTTTGCTACAGCTCGTCACATGAGGAGACTGGGGCCTCACATACTCTCTATGGTCATGGAGTTTGCAAATGGCCTGGCTGTGAAAGTGTTTGTGAAGATTTTGGACAATTTTTAAAGTAGGTGGATTTTTATTCATTACTACAGAATTGTTTAAGGTCAGGGAAAGAGAAAGATGACAAACAAAATTTTACTGTAAACCATAGCAGAGATTTTTTGTGTGTGTGTGTGTATTTCAAGGAACTGGATAATCGAGACTATTGGCAGAGGGTCAAATTGTTATCCTTTCTTTCATGTTGAACACTTTTGCAGGCCTTTCAGTGGCACGGTGTTTAATCCTCTTATTATCCTTTACTGAAATGGAGCCTCAGAAAATTTGAAGAAATGCTTTAGATTTTATACTGGATAGTAGGAGTGTGAAAAAGCACATCTTAAACTCAGACAGTTAGTCCAAAGTGGGAATTAATGTGTGTAGTATAAATAAAAAAAAAAAAACAAAAAAACCACAAAGGACTAAGTATGACCATTTAACTCTCACTTTCTAATCTATTTTTGTTTTCATTCTTGTATGTGTGCAATATACATAGGGAGAAAACCACTATGAACCGGTGGGTTTGCACCTTGCAGGACTGAATAGTGATGTCAAAAGTTTTCATCTTCAGCATTTGTTTTAGGCAGCTATCGTCTAAATCGCAGCATTTAGAAAATAAAATACACAGCTTTTTCTTTTCATCTGCAGCTTCAAACTGCAATGGGTTTCTGCATTTTTTTCCTTATTTTTATTTTAAAGTATTTACTAGTATTTCTGTGTTCATATGAATTTTCAACAACAGCACTGATTTTCTACCCATGTACATTATGGACTAGTCTTTGTTAGAAGAGCCATACTCATTTGGCATGCAATAGATCTTAATGGAAAGCTACAGATAGGCTTATATAGATGAGTAACTTCAGGGGCTGAGACTCTTATGTTGTCATGGTGCAGCTAACAGGGTGAATGAACTGTTTCATGCTTCATCAACAATTAAGTTAATTAGCTCATTTGAAATTGCACTGCTTTGTTGCCAGGATGTTGGCAGAAACATCAAAAAGATGTGTTTACAAATGGTAAACTACAGAGTATCTTCCTGAAGCACCTTAACAGCAGACCATAAGCACTCGGTATAACAATAACTTTTATAATAGAATTATAGCAATACTATTCATAAAGTATTTGCAATGCCTTCTTCATCTTTCACTTTAAAATGAAGTAACCTATGCTGACTTGCAAATCTTAGGTAGGTATCACTCTTGATAAATTTTTGTTTGTTAATGAATTAAGTGGAATGTCAAAACAATAGCTTATTATTGGATAAAATGGTATAGGATTTAAAAAAGCCTGATTTACATAAGTTTGTATTTAAGAAAATTAAATCTCCTAAACTCAATATAGTGTTTTAAGTATTATTAATGCTAAGAATTTAAATTCATTTAGCTTCTCCTTTTCAAGAAAAACTATATTTTTCAAAATACATCCATCCATTTAGGCTATAGTGATGCTAATTCTGTGGGCAGACTTTGCACATCCATTATATCATGTCTCTTGTTATAATCCATGATCACTAAAACCGTTTTGATTAAGGCAGTATAGTGCTAGGTTTACAGATGTTCCTGCTTTCCTGAACCAAATAACCCTGGAAAATGTGAAAGTGACGTATAACATCTTGATAATTCTGGTGCAGAGTCAATCAGGGTTTACAGCAGTGTCATGGCTTTTGTCCTATACACCAGCAAAAAATGTCCGAGAATATTATTATTTCTTCTTTTCATTCAAGTCTGTCTTCTGTGCCCTGAAAACAAATAAGATGTCATGATGCTGAATAGGCGAGTTTGTTTATGAAGTAGAGGTATTCCTTCATTTTTACACTAGTGTTAAGATGGAAATCAATACATAACTTTAGATTAGATTCTTTAGTACCTTTTCATGTTCACGCTAATGCAAAATCCCCATTACAATTAAAAACATTTTCTTTCAATTAAATATCAACTTTTAGTCCAAAGATTGACCATTTTCCCAACCCATTAACTTTATAGGGGATGACAGGACTAATGGCTGTAGTTTTCAAGGCTTTGTTCTCAGTCTAATCTTTGTTGCAATGTTTCAGGTTCTCTGACTTGAAACAATATGATACCTGTGTTAAGAGAGTTAATGCAAGTATATTGTACCAAAGTGAAATATTAATAAGGTACACTACCCCAGTCTAGTAGTGTGTATTTCTGTAATATGCTTATGACAACTTTGCAGATTGCCTGGTTTATGAAGTGAACTGCAACTTCTTCTCAGAAAATGGTTTACCTAGCAGCTTGATATTAAAAAAAAAAAAAAAAAAAAAAAAAAAAAGCCGAGCATCTGAGGAGGAGGATTAAGAGAGAAAAGGCCAGCTTTGCTTCACTTTACTAATAATGGAAAGGATTTAGCGTAAAGTGACAAATAACTTTCAATAAATGACTTAAAGCCACAAAAGCCATTTTCACCTTCTTTTTTGTTTATCCGATATGAATTGTTTTTAAGATAATTTGAGGACACTACAATTAGCCATAATTCCTTTGAGGTACTCTGAATGGCTCAAGAAGTTTCATATTGAGTACTGTGGACTAGTTTCATATTTGGAAATATATGCATTGGTTTCAAGAATGTACAGCCGATCTCTTCACAGTAAATTTCTGTATATGTAACAAAAGCTAAACCTATATCTTTACTTTGGTATCTTTCAACTACAGACACAAACCCACAGTTTATATTTCTGTCTTTGTAAAATGGTTTTAGATTATAGTGGTCATGCACGCAAGATCAGTTTGACTAATAAGTAAAAACAACTTTTGACTTAAAAAGCATTGCAAAATGTAAAGACAAGTCAGAAAATGTCGTGACATAGCTAGAAAGAAGATGACAAAATTAAAGAGAATTCCAGGCACTGACACAATTAGAAATGTGTTAAAAATGATTACTTAAACTTGGAATTTTGCTGTGAAACAAATGTTGACAAAAACTAACCATTTGCTGGTCTGTAAGTGAGGAACCCAGTCGATCTGTCAAAGCATTTATTTTATTCTTCGTGATGGTTTTTTAAATGTTAGAGTGCAATAACATATAACAAAACTTCAGAGTATTTTGTCTGCAAAATTAACTGTCATTCCACTGGTCCTACATCAGTTTGAGTAGGAAGGATTTGACTTCAAGAGCTTAAACCAAAAGGTTTATAATTAAACATTCCAGCCAGCAGACAAGTGTTCTTTAACCTGCATGCAGCAGACACCAGCAACCATAAAACAAGCTACAGTACAAAGATGGGTAGTGTTTTTATCTATGGAGACAAGGCAAAAAAAATCCTGCTAGAGAAGATGGACCAGCTTTCCAACAGATTGTGTTTATTTCTGGGGCAAGAGAGTATATTTAAAAAGTCTACAAAGAATAGTGACCAAGCATCATTGATCAGGATGACAAACAAAACCATATAAAGCAATAACCTAATGAAATATAATTAGTGCCATAAAAAATTCTGTGGGTTGTTTTTTTAAAATTTTGTCCCTCTTTCAGCTGCAAAGTGATATACGGCATTATGTACTTTCTTAGTTAGTGTGCATTGT
>CM076262.1:1993844-2001344 GCA_038380795.1 Pyrocephalus nanus
ATCATGGTTTAGGAACATAAGCTCTCTTTTTAAAAATGTGTGACTGAATTTTGGTGCTCATTAAAGAGAAGCTTATAATAGCTCTGGCTGGAACTGAGCATAGTGCAGACAGTTCTGTGTATATTGCTCCATGTAACTCAGCTGGTGCACCTCAACCTGACCTATAGCACTTTGCTATTTTAGTCCTGGGCTGCTTTTGAGAGAGACTGACAAGAGTAACAAGTATTATGGAGGTTAATTGATATGGGTAAATGTCCACTAGAATTTTAGTTGAAACTATCTCTCTTCTTTCCTCTAATGGTGTATTATCTTTTGCTTTGCAGACTCCAAATCTGTTTGGAAAAAAAAAAAAGTATATTTTGACTCTCTTCAATATTTATTCTAGCATGTTCCTAGAATATATCATCCCCTATCTACCTCTTTTAGAACATGCTGTATTTTTATATTGTTCAGTTATCAGTAATACATTCATTTCAGTCTGCTTCCTAATGCTATGTGTAGTTCATAATTTGCTTTCTTAATTCCTAATATGTTGCAAATATAATCAAGAGAAAATCCTGTTTCTTTCAACAACGGAATAAGCAGCGAAATTATGGAATAAGCTGCATGTGTGTTGCACAGTCTACTTTACATTTTCAAAACAATAATTCAGCTCTTCAGGATCACTTTTCAGTCCTCCAAGATATTTTCTCCCCTTAAAAAAAAGTAAGAAAATCAAGTTAGCATGGGATTACTGAAAGATGGAGACAAAATAAAAGATTAGGAATATGCCGATGAAATATGAAAATTGACCAGCACATCTTGTATATAACTTAAAAGGCATGACAAGAAAAATAAAACAAACAAACAAAAAAATTTCAAAACTCTGGAATTATTTTCAGTCTTCTGGAGGAAACAATGTATGTCTGCCTTGGCAGATTGCAGCATATTAGACCCTAAAAGTGCAGCAACTTTATACAGAGAAAAGTTATTTTAGAGGGTTTTAAAAATGTATTAGACCTAGTTCTTCTTTCACTACATTGCCTATACTTGCATGATAAATAAAGCAAGCCTACTTCACAGGCAAGAAAGATCAGAAAAAATAATTCTTAAAACAATTTTTACACTTTTAATGTTTCCATAAAGTAGCTTTTCTCCGAAATGCACAGCACATTCATGAAAGCATGGTATAAAAGATGCGGATATCTCATGAGTTTCTGAAGATTACTGTGTTAACTCTCAAGAAACTTGGAACATTCTCCCAAGTTATCGTGTAACCATATTGAAATTACATTATACTGGACTTTCTTCTCCCACACTGCATACTGCTGCTACATTTTAAGTTCCTCAGGGCAAGGACTGTATCTGTATCTATTTTGTAAGGTGTTATGCAAACATATGGTGTTGTAACAACTGATAAATAATCATGAGTACACAGTAACCTCAAACTTGGGCTGGGAGATCTTTTATACCTACACTATTGCTTAGTCTCACGTGTTATCCACGTATACCTGTGAGCATATGCAGGTGAGCGTACATGCGCGTGGAAGCACAGTGTACTGGTGTGTACTGGTGAGAGCGGTAGTGATGCTGAGGTAAAAATCTGTCTTCAGACCTTTTTCTGACACTTTTGTACCCCATTAACTGAAAACATTAAACCATTACATTTACAGACTGTGCACTATCATGCTTGTGTAATTGAGGGAGTAAAATTCTTTGGAATCAAAATTTCAAAAAGCAAATGAACGGTGCATTCTGAGCAATTACCTGCTTTTTAAACTTACTGTGCATTTTTTGCATCAATGGGGGGGAATGAAGTCAGTTCCTTTGAAAATAAATAAATTATAGGTTTTATGACTCACATAAAGGAAATGTGTCCTTGGTGATGCTTGTACTTAGCATAAACTACCAAGGAAGCTACATGTCCACTCTTTAAACAACTTTTTATTAAAAGAATTAAAGATATTATTCACAGTCTCTTCCCTAGCCGTGCCTGTTGCAAGGATAGCAGAACCTGTTGTATTCTGCTCACCCGAAAACTTTATGGAGTCCTAAAACTGAGAAGTCACGATTTAAATAAAAAGTGGCAAATGTTAGTAAAAGTGAAATACAGTCCCCTCTAATTTTCCACTGTTTCTGATGAACACATATTCCCCATAGATTAGCAATCAAATGACTACATAGTTCTCTTGTTAACTCTGCTAGAAAAGAAAAAGGAGAAGATACATTTCCTCCACAGCACAGATAACTTAGTCACTGTAACTGTGAGAGAGACCATCCCTGACAGTAGTCTTTGCAAATCTTACCACTCATGCCTACAGTGGAAAGAGCCAGTAAATCCACATTCAAATGCAGAACCCTTTTGCTCCCATTTCTTCTTTAGCCTGATCCTTATGATTTCTTCTCAGTGGAGCAGCAAACACACTCTTAAAGCTCAAAAAGGGACTTCTTTGATCCTGGAAGAGAGAGAGAATAAAATGAAAACATTTTCCTACAAAAAGCATTATTAAATGATCTCTGTAAAGTTTGCTTGACTGAAATCTCTGGGGAACAGCCACTTAGGTCTGGGCTGAACTTCAGTTATGGGCAGCTGTTCACTGAGGTCCTCTGTCCCTGTTGCAGAGTGTGGTTTTGTTTTGCTGAACTGGCATGCATACCCTGAATCTCTCTCGGGAGGCTTGCTGTATTAGTAAGGTGTGTAGTTGGCCCTTCCCCTGCCTTTATCTTGCACACTCTTCCTCATACTGGGGTGCCCAATCACTTCCATCATCCTCAGAGGCTACTTCTAGAAAGTGCACTGAAAATTGGATATTCCCCTACAGCTCTGTTTTGGGGAATGGGTAGCAGATCTTCTGTCATTACTTAAGGATTAAAGAAGAGCAGATGAGAAACCTTAACAAACTCTGAATTAATTCACAGTAGTTCTAACAGCCTAAAAGCAATTACAGTTTTTGGAGAATCATTTGTAAGGTGATTCTCTTTATCTGCATCAGCAACAGGGAGTAGAAATCTGTTCAGTCACTCTAACAAGTATCCATAATTGGTTACACTGGCCTTTAGATGGCATATGTGATCTGGGAGATAGGAACTGGTATCTAACTCATCACTGGGAAAGTCTGTAGAACTAAATGAAATAATCAATTTTGTTATTTCGTATTGTTTTGTATAAGGCATGCTCTGATTAGGTCTTTTTGCGTAACTCCCATTGGAACTAATGGAAGCTATATGCACAGGAGAGAAAAAAGGACTTAAAAAGACATTTTCCTCATCTTAATACTGTCTTCTTTGCTTCTCTAGGCACCTTAACAATGAACATGCGTTGGATGACAGGAGCACTGCTCAATGTCGGGTGCAAATGCAAGTGGTTCAGCAGTTAGAAATACAGGTTTGTTACGTGGATGTATTATCCTACTACTTATTTACTATCAACATAAACTAAATTGAATACACTTGCATTAGTGACTCTAGCTTAAAACCATATGCTTCCTGCATGAAATTTGTTGATACTCATGAACAAGGGGGATTTTTTATTTAAAGATTTTTCACATTATAAATTATGCAATAATTATCTAACATCAAGGTTGTCTACAGTATATTGCTTGAACTGAGACTCCAATGCCATTCATCATGAATGAAAAATGCAGTCCCTGGAGCAAAGACTGGATCCAAGCCATCTTCAGTTCTTGAAACACTGGATCTGGACCCCTCTTCCTGCTTCCCCTTCTGACCTCTGGTGTTTATCTATGCCATTCTGCAGGATTAAAGAGTAGCAGAGGATATCTCCACCCAAAAGTACTCCCAGCCTGTCAGTAGGCATTTTTTCTGCAAGCAGAAGGTATAATGTCAGACCTACTCAGGGAGAGTCCCACACCTGGAACTGTGAGACTCCAGTGCCCTGTACATGCTCTAACCATTAGAGGTCACTGCATGTATGTGAATGCTCCCTTCTGCTTATGCAAGAAGTGATGAGTACCCCTGGGGTCTCACAGTATTGAGATTTATCAGGCCACCAAGGTTGGGCACAAGCCTCAGGAGTGACTCTGTAGGACACTTACACCACGCTGCCCCCTCCTGCCTGTACAGCAGTCATAGTGGGGGCATCTCTCAGCAGTCCTGTCCCCTCTGGGGACCAGCCAGAGGATATCAAGAGACACAACAAGGAACTGATATTTTTGTCTCTGTTACGTGCCATACCTGGAGAAAGAAGGATAAACAAGTTTCACCTTTCTCACCTTTTAGCATATTGTCCCACTGTTCTCTTTCGTAAAAGAGTACTTGTTCTTCTTTCAGCCAAGGCAAACTCTTTGGGTATTTTTTATTTTAACACTGGAAACCCAACACAGAGAGAAGATTGTACAATAATGTACAGAAAAAAATCATTTGCCTTAAAATGAAAGATTTTTAAACCCAGGTAAAGCTGCTGTTTCTTTTATAATATTCACAGGATAGTTTTAGCTTGATTTGTTTGTTAGGAATTTACGTCACAGCAAATACCATGTCTCTAAAGTGTCACACACATAGTATGAAGCCACAGAATATGAAGAAGCCTTCTTCCCACCCCTTGCCTCAAATATTCAATTGGAGATGCACTGATGAAATTATATCCAGAATACTGAAAATATATGCAGTAATAAAGATAGTTTCCTCTCTTAAAATTACTTACAAGTTGTTTTCCTTAGTCCAATCTCAGTCTACAGATGTAACTCTTGAGCAAGAACTCTCCAGAAACTGGTAATATTAAATACCAAGTGATTCTTATTGCAATTAATGTCGTAATCATATTGTAGGTATCCAGAGTCAAGTCTATAGAATAAAATTTTCAGCATTTCTTCTTGGAACCTAGTTTGTGGGGAAAAAAAATTCTTTTCGTGTTATAAGGTGTATTTTCCTCTTTTATGTTCTGCTATTTTTATCAACAAGTTATGCATTTCAAACACTTCCTCCTCTTTCTTTTTTTGCCTTTAATTTGGTAACTCGTTTGAGTCTGGAACTACAAATATTTACATAGCATATGGTCAGAAAATTGTGTAAGTTAGGAAAAAGTAGAGGTTTGAGTAATGAGATGTTTTCTAAAGGCAGCATAAGGGCTGCTTGAGAACTGTTTATCATTTACAAAGGCTAGGCTGTAATCTAACAGTCCAAGTGAAGATTTAGCTTGCAGTGTGACCAATTATGCCATTTTTTGCTTTGTCTGACTGCTAGTGAAGTAAGGTCCATCAGTTGTAATGAGACACAGTGCAGTGTCGATGCCGACTTGATGGCAGAGTTCAGCATTTCACACTGCCTAGGCTCTGTCACTCTATTGAATTAGATTGATGATGGCAGATTGCAGGGGGCACTAACTGGACCTCAGTGGGAAAGGATGAAGTGTGTAGTCAATCCTGGCAGGCACTGTGCTTTGAGGACCCTTCACCCCTTCACAGCTGTTGGCACTAGTCCATTGCTAACAGTGTCCACAGGACTTTAAAGAGACTCTATGGGCCTTCTAATTTATGGTCTTAGTAACTTGTTACTGTTGAGGCAACTGTGACCTCAATTCTCTTATTGACAAAAAGATGAAGTGCTATTTGTTTTCTCTGACCTTTTAACATATGAAAGGCTATAAAAGTTTTTTGGGTTTTTTTCTTTCTTTCCATGCCCAAAGTTACATTTCCTCTTAGATAAGTTTCTACTGACACAGACTTTTATATGCAGGAATCATTACACCAAGACAAGCTCCATGATAAGATGTATCACTGCAGTGAAATAGCTGTATCAGTCATTTCTAAAATGCTTCTGATCTCACTCTTTCTTAACAGCTTTCTAAAGAACGCGAACGTCTTCAAGCAATGATGACCCACTTGCACATGCGACCCTCGGAGCCCAAGCCATCTCCAAAACCTGTAAGTGCATATTGCTTTATAAACAGTAAATAGGTCTACAAATGTAGCAGGCTAAGAAAATGAACGATTTAGTGACAGTGGAAAACAATGAGTGTGATAAAAAATGTGGCAATAGAATGAAAGTAAAATGCAATAGCTTGTCAAATTGTACGTTTCTTTAAAAGTAATGCTATCTTTTACAAAATCTATCCAATCTACACGATAGGTGACACTAAACAAAGTACACCTGTAAGTGTCCAAATCATTGCCTTGAGACTGAAACTAGAGAGAATATGTTTTTGTGACATATTTACAGATATTAAAAGGAAATCCACTTTGAAAGATTTGAAGTTCAGTGGCAGTAAAAAATAAATGTAAAATGAATCTAGGTGCTTAGAAAATTTCTCAAGTTAGTTACACAAATAGGAGACACAAATAAACAACTTTTTATTCTTAAATGAACAAAAATGTATTTTATTCAGCGAATTGAAAGAGTTGTAAACGCCAGGGGTTTGCTCATTTTTTGTCAAGGCTGCAGTGTTGTGCATCCACTGTGATTGGTGCTACTGGGGGTTGTACAGGTACTGAAAAGTCACCGTTGCTTCCAGACACTCCACAGCGCTGCGTCGAGCCCCAGTTGTGCAGCTGTATCTGCAGTCAGGTTCAAACTCCCTTAAACTCAGTGTAGTTTCATATAAGCAAAAATATTGTCTGATGCAGGTCCAGTGGTGTACTGTCAAGTGTCAGGCATTGCAATACTTAAAATTTACTGTGCTTAGATGCACTGCACTTATACTAGAAGCTGTGTGAAACATGAACTGTTCATTAATGTTAACCATGACAGTAACTTTTGTACGTACAATATGA
Organism: Pyrocephalus nanus; assembly: GCA_038380795.1. Taxonomy (NCBI): domain Eukaryota; kingdom Metazoa; phylum Chordata; class Aves; order Passeriformes; family Tyrannidae; genus Pyrocephalus; species Pyrocephalus nanus. The sequence continues at coordinate 2,000,552 of CM076262.1, forward strand.
AGAGGATATACCAGTACTTGAAGATGAAATGCTGGGGTATTGAGGAAAATCTGTGGCTATAAAAGTTTAGAAATGTAGGCAGAAGGAACATAATCAGTTTTAAAGAGCACACTTGCATATCATGCCCAGTTAATATGTACGTAGAAGGACAGCATGCTCCGTCTCTTGTGTTTTCAGCTCCATGTACTTCAAAGAAAATCTTTGTTTGAGGGCACACATCATAACCTGGTGATGAATGAAAAAAGTGTTGGCATTTCCTTAACCCCTGCCCTTGTGAGAGAAAATTTAGATGCATTATTTTTGCTTTCATTAGCCCAATTAAATTTGAATTTTTTTTGTTTCCTTTATCTACTAAGGAAAAGCATTTGGAAACTTTAATTTTAGTGTATGTGGGATATATATGAATAAAGTAATCTGAGTGCTTTTTACATTTCAATGCATTGTGAAGTTTTTCTCTCACGCTCTTCTTGAGCAATTCAGGTTAGATACCAAATGCTGCTGAACTGTGTGGGAAAAGGTTTTCAGAACACATTTTTACTGTTTAATTATTTTAACCCCAGGTGATCTGTAGTCTATCAAAATTTTGAGAATATTGTTTCTTTAGAGTTTTAAGCCACTGTCTCATTTCAGTAAGATTATTTTTCTCATTCCTTCCTATAGTATAATGTAGATAATCACAAGACAGAATAATTGTCTCATAAATCCATCAGGAATCTGCAGCTTGTTCTTTTCCAATTAATTATTCAATCAGTAAATTTTTTAAAACTCCAGCAGCATGGTTACATCTACACTA
>CM076262.1:2008844-2031344 GCA_038380795.1 Pyrocephalus nanus
GTTCAGAAAACAAAAACAAATGATGCAGCAAGGGTAGCAGAGGCAGGTGTTGTACAAAGTTTAAAGCTATTTCTATTAAATTCTTTCAGTGAGATCAGAACCTTTATGAGTCACTATGGCCCTGCTGTCAGAGCAAATTTCCACGTGGGCCTAATTATAACAAGACTTTTGCTTTTCTGATGCAAGTAAATCAATGTGTTCTAGTGGGTTGAGCCCCTTCACCCTCAACTTCGTTTTTGCTGTCTGAACTCTGGTCTTCTGAGCTGACAAACCCATCCATTAACCCAGTGAGCCACCCAGAATGTCTGCCTGTTTTTTAAACTTTGAAAAATCATTTATTTTCAGAAGCCCAACATTAGTGAAAAACATACCCACCAGCTTAGGCTATGGAGCAGCTCTTAATGCAAGCTTGCAGGTAAAAAATACTAAATTATTCTTTCTTTGCTAACAATAAATATATGTCACATATTTCATTTCTGCTTATACTTTGGTATAGAGTTACCTATTTTTATGTTTATGTGGACCTGATGGTCATTCTAAATAGTTGAGTTTATCATCCAAGTAAGTTGTATTACCTAGCACTGCAAGTACTAGTTCTTATTCATTCTACTTTTGATGTGAAGAAGCAAGAAGGACACCCTGTGGCAAAATCTGGAACACTCAGTTTTGCTGCAAATGTTAGATTGATAGAAGCTTTTGCAAATGCATGTGGATATGCATTAATATTTATCCAAGCTGTCATAAATGATTTCACATCATAGTGTTGGGAACATGGTGCTCATGGCAAAAACTTTAAAGTTTAATTATAATATATAATTTTTATGCAGAAGAGGCAAATGTCAGGACTTTTTTATTTTGAGGTAAGTTCTGGTCATTTTTTAAAGTATAGCAGCTGCCTGCATTATAAAGGAGCCATACATTGTGTGGAAGGGCAAAGGGGTTAAGTGTAATTCAGAGTCAAAAAATGATGTAAAACTAGAAAATGCCATGAATATCAGAACATAGTTAATAATGGAAAATAATGAAACCTAAGTAAGAGAAATAGCAAACCAGAAGTAGAAATGCTGTTATATTCAGAATGTGAAAATAATTGGAAATGCACAAAATCCTTCTGATCACCTCTACAACTACACAAAATAAGCTGCTCTGTGTGTGTATATTTCTAAATGTTCATAAATGTAAAAGTGCTTTATATATATATATATATATATATATATATATATATATGTGGAGTAATCATTTTATTTTTACTCTTCATTTTGGTAGGCTGCACTGGCAGAGAGTAGTTTACCATTGCTTAGTAACCCAGGACTGATAAATAACGCATCCAGTGGCTTACTGCAGGCAGTCCATGAAGATCTCAATGGTTCACTGGATCACATTGACAGTAATGGAAATAGCAGTCCAGGCTGCTCTCCTCAGCCTCACATGTAAGTCCAGTTAGCTTCCTTTCAAGAAAAAAATGCCTTAGCCTAAGACACAATATTACTCAAAACTGCTTTGAAAGATGGTAAGTGCAATGTCTGGAGCTGTATATTTGAAACTAAACATTTCTATTAAAACATTTAAATAGACGTGTCTTCATTTACTTTGTAGTCAGACTGGTGTAAGCTCTTTTTTTTGCCTTTTTTTTTTTTTTTAAACCTCATCATCATGCTTGCAAGCATTGAACATAATGATCTCTGTGGTCATTTTCACAGCCTGGTTTGTAAGGTGTAGTCAGAATGTTCACACTGGAATTAGTTGTAATTTTAACTATGAGTCTCTAAACCATTTATGAACTGTAGTAGAGATATTGCCCATTTATATAAACCATAAAATGCAAACTTTAACTGTTGCCCGCAGTTTACATAGAAGCCAGTAAAGTGTAACTTTTTGCCTGTCATATAAATCAGTGTAATTACATATTCAAGTTTAATTACTGGTGCGTCTGTATTGGCAAGGTTTATATGTTATATTTTATGCAAGACTACGATTCCTATTAATATTTAGCAGCTAACTATATCATTAATTACTCTAAAATCTTTCCCCTACCATCTTTTTAATGGAGCTGAGAGAGTGGAAGTATTAAAAATTGATGTATTGTGGATTTCAGAAATGTGTCTGAAGCTTTAGAAATGCCTGGCCTTAATCAGTGGTGTCAAACATGGCAGTTTCTTGTTTACTAAATAGTAAAACATGTATCTTGGAGGTATTGTTTCCCAGGTTATTTATATAATAATTAGCAGTGTGATATCTAAGTAGACTTAGTCTTAAGTTTACTGTAGAATGATTTTTAATGTGTATCTATAATTATGGTATCTTTTTATGTTTAAAAAAGCTGATCTCATTTGCCTTTTATCATTCCATTTTCTCTTTCACATTTTAAATACTCATTTTAATTTCTAGGGTGGGATATTTAGCAGTAACAGTATTTAGAACAGACTCCGTTTTTACTTATGCTCTGTTGTGAGAAGAATCCATTTTGATCTGACCTTTTTTTTTTAGGGGAAATATTTTACCAATTTTTGCTGCTTTTTTTGGTATGTTAATATATCTGTGATCACATAGAAATGTTTATTGTCATGCATTTAATTGTTTTATTGTACATTTATTCTACTTGCCTTTGAAAATAATACACTGTGAACATTCATGTATTTTATCAGGTTCCAAACCATTACTTTTTCAAAATGGAAAAATTTGTCTTTTGGAAGTGTCTTTAGATGTATTAAATAATACAAAAGAAGTAATAAAACTTGAAGTAGAAAGAACATGAATATATGCTCCTGAGAGTAACACTACTTTAAAACAAGTAAAGTGAGCAATCAGACAAAAGTTTTTATATCCCATGCTTTATGCTATCAACCATGCAGTGGGTAGCTTGAGGCCTTTTACTTTTAGCAGTTCTCCTGAGTATGCTAATGCTCTCTTCCTGTATAAAATGCCAAGACAATAAAACTTTAAAGAGCAAACAAGAGTTAGATCATGTGTGTTAAGAACAGCTACTTTACAGAAAAGAATGACACTTGCTATTAAAGTTGTTTTGTAAGTGTTTGGCAGATCTGTTTACATATCTTATGCACCGTCTGCCATTCTGCTGGATAAACTGAGATATCTGTGCATATGATTATGTAGATATGGCTACATTGAGCTGTGTTTATAGCCAAAATACTGCTTATTGTAGCAGTTCTTGCCTATAAAAAAGGCAAATACCTGGTTACACCTCAACTCAAGATTCAGCCTTCCTCTTTTATTTTTATGACATGCCATTTGTCAAAAGATGCAGTTTTGGGACTTACTGTGGTGACTCTTTTGAAACTTGTTAAGGATGTGTTGCTCAGTTCTTGATAGATTGAAGCAACAGAATGTAAATGCTGTGAGATACCAATGGGGAAAGAGCCCATGCTCATTCCTCTCTTCTACCAAACAGTGCAAGATCACTGAGCTTCTGTGAGACTATGAGCTGTTAGGCAAAAGATACAAGCTATGACTAGATACCTGATCACTTGTGACATGTTTGTCCTTTCTTTGCTAAGGCAAAAAGGGAATGAATGCAATCTGCAAGGAAAAGTCAAGGAAGGGAGAGGTTTGTGTGGGACACAGAGTACCAAGGCAGAAAAGAGGCCTCTTCCTTGCCCGCATGACCACATTGGTCAGGGCTCCTTATTTTTGTTCTTCTTAAGAGCATTACTTAAGAAAATGAGAATATAGGGAGAGCAAGACGGAGGTAAAATATGGCAAACAATGAAGACACAGATTTTGCATTACCTACACAGATTACATAATACCATTTTTTTTAAATGAAAAATAGTTAATTAGCTAGTAAAAAGAATGGATTTTACTGACACAAGCACAAACTTATTGTAGTCTCTTGAGAAAGTTCATCCAGGAAGACTGGATTTTTCTCCCCCAGAAAAGTGTTCTGGTTGCGTGATAATTGCTGTACTCACCTATGAATATGGGGGCTCTATTAATCTCCAAGTGGATTAAACTGATTCCCAAGAGGCTATACTAGCCATGACACCAAGTATATGCCGAGCAGTTACGTTGCCTGCCATCTTGTACCTGGCACACAGCCAGGAACAATGGAGAATGCTGTTAGGGAAAGAAGCAAGAGGTTGTGCACAATTTAGAGATCACAGCATTCATCTGTGAAGGTGCAGAATTTGGATTCTGGACAAGCTTTCATGGCAAGATATTTTTTTATTACTAGAGCATCGGCAGGAAATGTGAAAAGAGTCCCAGTGGCAGTGTCAAAGCCAACCATCTCAGTTAGGCATTAGGTTGTTAAAATTGTATCAGATATTGTTTTATCAGATAAATGTATGATAGCAAAATTTTTATTATTTTGGAATGTTCATACTAATGTTTTTAGCATAAATGCATCTTTTTATAAACTTAATGAATAGTATATGTGTGTGAAGAAGTCAGTATTTCCATGCTTGAGAAGGGGAACATTATCAGAAACGTTGATTTCTGTTACTGTGGTACCTTAGCTACTGAGTGTCAGAGAGTGGGGAAATTATTCCCCACTTTGGATATGAACCTTGTTCTTCACATCTGGTTTTTGAAACAGGGTAGTAAGAGCAGTCAAGTCATCAACTTACCCATCTGCGACCAGGTATCTTAACATAGGTGGGCAAATCAACTTACTTAGACAATAGTTTCTCTTCACTGACTAGAGAAAGACAGTAGGTCTATAACTTCAAGTAACTGTATCACATTTAAGTGCTTTAAGTGCAGCGAGTCCCAGCCAGAGTATTTAGGGCACTTTAAAAGCTTTAAAATTTTGGCCTTGGGTAATGAAATATAATCCGCTCCATTTCTTATGTTTTTTGAACACTTAAAAATACTGCAGTAAGTTGTAGGTGATCAGGATAACCATGGCCTAGTAGTTGGGGTAACTCTTGTATTAATAATTACATAAAGCATCTGAAATTTTATGCTATGTGCCTTCCAGTTTCCTTTCTCTGTCTGATGAAAGACGGTAATTCCATGATCCAGTATGCAGCATATCGCTAGTGGGATCTTAAATCCTAGGTTTACTTTCTGTGTTTCATCAGTATTAAATCTAGGTTCTGTCTTTGGTCTTCAAGTCCAGTTCCTGGTATGTAGGCACTGAGTGCCTCCTTGATATAAATCTTCACTCAGAAGATGTGTTACTTATTGTGGGCATATGTGTTCTGTTCAAAATTCCAATTTTTTCTAAGATCAGTTGTCAACAATCAGTGTCAGACAATTGTATTTTAATTTAAGTCAATTCTTAAGACTGTTTCTTCCTTAAATTTTTCAGTGTGGACTACTTCTGGAAAGTTATTGTGAGCTATAGCTGATAAGCAACAGGTTTCAAAGTGACAAATACAACTGAAGGTATTCATTACTGATGTGAAATGAGTTGCTGCTGATCTTGTATCACAATTGCACACGGATGTAGTTAGATGTTCCACAGTACACACCTTTGGAGTATAAATGCAGACTTCTGAAGTAAAAAAAAGAAATCGCAAGCATCCAAACAATGCAATTAAGGCTGCATGGCTGTGGAAAACTTTGGAAAAACTATTATTGTTCCTGAGGAAACAACAGTATTGTATAAGACATGGAATGATGCTTAAAACAATAGGTTCGTGCATTAGTGATAATGCAACTTCTTTTTAACAGCATTTTTAAGAACTTCTTTTTAACAACATAAAAAACATCATCGTCACCATACTGCTTGTAGCGGTTTTGAGTCCAGGCCTGCCTTGGTGACCTTGTAACCAAGGCCATGTTCTCAGTATTCCATACGATTTTTACATAAACAAGAGTATAAATAAGAAGAGAGAGGAAGCTCTCGCTCTCTTTCTTCTGGCGGACCAAAGGTGAAGGTTCTTTGCTGTCGCTCTGCCCAGGTGAAGGAGTGAGGCCTTAGTGCGCCTACTTGGCCTTGAGAGGCAAATAGTGCCAGCGGTTCTTTGGTGCGGTTCACTGTTCTCTTGAGGGAAGTATTTTGCTTTTTATCCCTTTTTATCCTTTTTTCCCTTTTTTCCCTTTTCTCTTTCCCTTCCCTTTTCCCTTTTTGGAGGGGTTCCCTGTGGGTGTTATATTTTATATAATTCTATTTATATATATAAATGTGTTTCACTTGAAATTCAGTTTGGTTTGGGTTCTTTCAATTTTTTTCATAATCTTTTCGGTCTGCTGTGAGAGAGGGAGAGGGAGGGGGAAGGTTTTGTCCCTGTGGTCCGGGCACTTGGCTGGGAGCCAAGTCCAACCTGGGACACTGCTGAAGAGTTTTGGAGAGATTTGAAAGTCAGTTCTTTCAGAACTAATTATTTTGGATTTTTAAATTAACAACAGGATCACAATGAAATCAACTTTTTGTTATTACTTTTCCCATCTCTTATATGTTCAAGAGTTCTCACTCTTGAGGATGGCATATAAGGGATGCAAATCAAGTTCATCTGTTTTTCTGGTGTTTGTCTCTGCATTTGTACTAGACTGATCACACTCAAGTGTTTATTGCAACTGGCACGGACCAGGGTGTTTTATCACCAGAACACTTAGTACATAATTTTTCCATGTCATCATGGCAAATGCATCATGCAAAATGCCATTTGACTTCATTGTATAAACTTTGGGGAGAAAGTTAACATTTTAATCTGCAAAGGTCTTTGTAGCATTTGAGGAAACAGAAAGAAGTTGGTCATGAGAAAACAAGGAAAACTGTAGACTGAGAAAATGTAGTCTTGCCGTAAGAAACAATGGGGTGAATATACCATACAGTTAAAACTCACTGCAACTCATTTAATAAGAAGTGGGAGGATTTAGCAAAAGAGATAGCGAAAGCAGATATCCTTCTGCTGAGATGTTGTGGAAGGGGGTTGTCATCATGGTTTATTATACACTCACTCTGTTGGAATGCACTGAGGACAGTGCAACTAATCTCATATTCTCAATTGATTTACCTAAATAATTCAGTTCCTAACAGCAAATCCAGAATCCTGGAGTTAATAAATGTCATTTGGATTTATGGAATTTTAATTGTTCATACCTTTTTAAAAAAAGTACAGTGAAAACAAGAAATAATTTTTACAGTGACTTTTTAAAAAGTAAATTCATATATCCTCATCTCCTCTATGGCTCTTTGTGTTCAGCTGTTGTAGTTCTGGTCTCTGTAAGGCAGGAATTGTTTGAAGCCAAATGTCAGGATGCACACGTGTATCCCATAATCTTTAAAGCTGTTTCTAGAAAATTTTATGCTAGGTTGTTATGAGAAAGAATAACTTTTGTCCAAATGAACAAGAGTTAGTGTCAATCTGAAAAAAAAAAAAAAAAAAAAAAGTTATATCCAGTGTAGTCCTTCGTCTTCAATTTTGTGTGGAAAAAGTGAGTTCCAACCATCTGTGGTTTCAGTCACCTTTTCCTTTGTATTCTGCTGTCGTTCCCAACCTAATCCTTTAACTTCTCACTCTTGCCCTGACTGGATCCTTTCTCTCTGCAGTTCTATCTGCATAATCATCCAACTTGTTATTTTTTTTTCAAACTTTTTTATCTTTAAATTTTATTCCCAGAGGCAAATATGATTATTCTGCTCTAAGATCATTTACTTTTGAGGTGCTTCAGTTTGAAAGCATTCCATTGTCAGGTCGTTCCCATATCTGATTATTCCAGTCCCCCACTGTTAAGCTTTCACACCACTTACAGTAGGTTACCTATCATTCCAGTTTTAATCCCTTTCATTCCCTTGTTTCTTTAACTTCATAATGTTCCAATCCCCTGTCTTTCCTTCGTTCCTTTTTTTTTTTTTTTGTTATCGTTTCATTGTCCCATTTCATGATCTCTTTGCATTTACCTTGGAGGCTTGTTCTAGGGGACTGCTATGATCCAAGTCTCTTGCTCATTTTATAAGTCTTGACATAGTCTATAAGAAAATAAACTTGCAAAACACATCAATTAACAGGGATGTAACAAGCATTATTAAATAGGTGAGAAGCATGTAATTGAGTGGATGAATGTGGTAGCAATTGCAGTATTTTAGGTATCCTTATTCATCAAAAGTGTTTCACCTAATCACATGATATTTTAATGCCTGTATAATTTAATTTCACACTTTTTTTTCATAAATCTAACATAAGGAAGATAGCGGGCAAAGAGACTTTGTGACAACAATTGACTTTTATTTTTATGTGGAAAGAGGAACAGCTAGGAAATGGGATCTTAAAGGTTATATCTTTTGTCTGAGCATATTCCCATTGAAAGAAGTTCTATTGTAATAATACACAGTGAAAAAATTTTGGCTTTCATACAGAGCCATTTACATGTGGATACTAATGGAAAAATAAGCAATGATGTTTTGATAAATAATATTTTTTACCATTCCCATTGACACAACTTTTCACTTGAATATTTTCCTAAATAATAGTATTATCCTTTTTTTCAATTTTATTTTACATTACTCTACTTTTCAGTCTATTTGTCTTCTACATTTTGCTTCTGTTCATCAGTTTTCTTCCAACACTGATGGTTCAGTCCTTTATCATTTCCTCTTTTGCGTCTTAATGTTACATTTCTTACTTTTGATCAGAAGTTGCCATTTCTTTCTTACATTGTCCCAGCCCCAACTGTTGTGCTTTTAGAATACATTCCCAACGATCTTCAAAAGATCACTCCAGAGATACAGCGCCTTCAGCTGAAAAGAGTCAGATCCCCATAGCACAATGTGTAAAAGTTGTTAGACTCCTGTAGGGTTTCACAGAATCTTTTTGGTAGCTGTCTTGCTGAAAACTTTCTGGTATTGCTGTCATGAATTCTCAGTGTATGGACAGTATACTTACGCTTTTCACATTTGGCCACAACAACCCCCTGCAGCGCTACAGGCTGGGGACAGAGTGGCTGGAGAGCAGCCAGGCAGAAAGAGACCTGGGAGTTTGGATTGACAGGAAGCTGAACAGGAGCCAGCAGTGTGCCCAGGTGGCCAAGAAGGCCAATGGCATCCTGGCCTGGATCAGGAACAGTGTGGCCAGCAGGACGAGGGAAGTGATCCTTCCCCTGTACTCAGCACTGGTGAGGCCACACCTGGAGTGCTGTGTCCAGTTCTGGGCCCCTCAGTTCAGGAAGGATATAGAGGTGCTGGAGCGGGTCCAGAGAAGAGCAACCAGGCTGGTGAAGGGACTTGAGCACAAGTCCTATGAGGAGAGGCTGAGGGAGCTGGGGTTGTTTAGTCTGGAGAAGAGGAGGCTCAGGGGAGACCTCATCACTCTTTGCAACTCCCTGAACGGAGGTTGCAGCCAGGTGGGGGTTGGTCTCTTCTCCCAGGCAATCAGCAGTAGGACAAGAGGGCACGGGCTTAAACTCTGTCAGGGGAGGTTTAGGTTGGATACTAGAAAGAAGTTCTTTACAGAGAGAGTGATCAGGCATTGGAATGACCTGCCCAGAGAGGTGGTGGATTCACTGTCCCCGGAGGTTTTTAAGATGAGGCTGGATATGGCACTGAGTGCCATGATCTATAGTAATCACAGTGGGGCTGGATCAAGAGTTGGACTTGATGATCTCGGAGGTCTCTTCCAACCTAGTTAATTCTATGATTCTATGGTTTTTCAGTATAAGAAAAGACAGCATCTTAAATATCATTGCAGATGTTAAAAAATGTGTTTGAAGTTGCGCTAAATCTCCCTGCAATATGGTGGTGTAACTCATAAAATTAATTCATAAGAGATTCCTGTCTTTGTGCAGTGCAAAACTGATATGACAGTGACATTAACAATATATTTCTAAAACTGCAGACAGTTACAAATTTTATCCCCTCTTGATGATTGCATTTGGGTTTTTAGTAGTTGTAATGTTGTAAGCCAAAACTTTTGAAAGTGGACTTTCTAGATATCTTTTTCCAAATATGCATGTCCAAAATGTGTCTTCACATTTACTTATAAGATAAAAAGTCAAATGAAAACATACAGTTATATCCAGTTGGTAATGCTTATACCAGTAGCTTAAATTATGATCTATAAAAACAAGCAAACATTTATTGAAAAATATAGGACATCATGCTGAGAAAATAGTTTTTGTCAATTGTTTTGTCTTTAGAATTTGTAGAAAACTAGGCACTTAACTGATTTTAAAAAATTAAAAATTCCAATGTGCTTTTTTTTTTTTTAAGGACCTTATAGAAAGATTTCATCTCAGTGTAAAACCCCATCTGTAGGTCACACTGAAATTACCAAATCTCAAGATGACTGAAGATGTGATTATACTTGGTAAAGTCCATATACAGAAGTAACATTCACAATCTTGTGGCAAAATGCAGTTGCATTCATCAGCAGCCTTTGACTTAGAACAGTGCTGTGAATGCCTGTTGTACAGACCCTCATGTAGTTTGTGTTAGGGTTAAAACTGCAAGTATTCTGGTGGTTTTCTCTACCTAAGGAACAATATTAAAAATGTATTAAATTAGGCTGAACATATCCAGTAGTCTTCCTCCTTTACCTAGATTTTACCAAGTTCATTGGTTCCACTGTACCATTAATAAAGGTTTAATGATGTTGCAGAATCTTTGTATGATTGTGGCCACTCATAATGCTCTTCAAAGACTTTTCTATAAGCTTTTGGTTGAGATGGATAAGGGGATGAATTTGGTTGAGATGAATAATGTTTATTTGATGCAGTATTATGCAGTCATAGTAGTAGTCTGGGTAATTAGGAACTTCCCCCCAACTTGATTTTTATTTGTCTTCATGTTTCCCCTCCTTTTCTTCATTCCTTGCAAGTTTGGCATTATCAGGCATCATAGCCAAAAAAATGTTTTGAGCTTTTATCTCCTCTTATTCTTTTGATGCTGTCTCTCACAGTATCCTTCTGGGCAAAATGTCCAGCACACAGCTGAGTAACTGTGCTACATGATGGATGAGCAATTGGCTCACAGGTCAGGTCCAGAGGATAATAGTGAATGGGGTAACGTCAGACTGGTGACCTGTCACTAGTGGAGTTCTGCAGGGCTTCATCCTTGGTCTAGTTCTCTTTGACATCTTCATTGGCAGCCTGGATGCAGGACTAGAAGGAACACCACATAAGTTTTCTGATGACACTAAACTGGGAGGAGCTGTCGACTCCCTCGAGGGCAGAGAAACCCTGATGAGAGACCTTGACAAATTAGAGAAATGGGCAATCAGCAATCATATGAAGCTGAAAAAGGGCACATGCTGGATTCTATTCCTGCTTGTGTTGATAGACTGGGCAATGAAAAGCTGGAGACCAGTGCTGTGGAAAGGGACCTGTGGGTCCTGTTGAAGATGAGTCAGCAGTGCCAGTGCAGTGTCAGCAGCAGCCCAGAGGACCAACCATGTCTGGGGGGACTATCAAGCAAACCATCATCAGCTGGTCGAGGGAGGTGATTGTCCCATCCTGCTCTGCACTGGGGTGACCTCACCTTGAATATTGTGTGCAGTTTTGGGCACCACAATATAAAACCACACTGAGCTATTAGAGAACTCTGAAGGAGGACCACAAGGATTGTGAAGGGTCTGGAAGGGAAGCCATATGAGGAGCAGCTGAGGTCACTTGGTTTGTTCAGCCTAGAGAAGAGGAGACAGGGGAGACCTCATCATGGTCTTCAACATCCTCATGAGGGGAAGAAGAGGGGCACGTACTGATCTCTTCACTCTCACGACCAATTACAGGACTCAAGGAAACAGCATAAAGCTGGGTCAGGGGAGGTTTAGGTCAGATATTAGAAAAAGGTTCTTCACCCAGAGGGGGGTTGGGTACTGGAACAGGCTCCCCAGGGAAGTGGTCACAGCACCAAGCCTGACAGAGTTCAAGAAGCTTTTAGATGACACTCTCAGGCACATGGTGTGACTCTTGGAGATGGTCCTGTGCAGGGCTGAGGGTTGGACTTGATGATCCTGATAGGTCCCTTCCAACTCAGCATATTAAGTGATTCTATGATCACTTCAAGTCCTAGCTTTTAAACATTAAAAAATAAAATAAAAAATGAAAGTTCCAAGAAACTTAGCATATGGAAAGGAAATACTTTGGTAGCATCCTGCTGAAAATTTTGAAACCTACCATCAAGCATATCAATGAATGAACATTTTCAGTGAACTGTTCCAGAAGAAAAGATGTTCCATGCTTAAGTATAAGTGTAATGCTCTTTAATTCTTGTTGCTACATTATAGCAAAATTTTTAGGTGTCACTGTGTGGAAATATTGATTATTAGCTTGTAAAATCTCACAAAAAGATACTTGATTTGTTAGTCAAAAGATATTTTTTAAACTTTTTTGTCCTATATTATCTATCTGATCAGCTATAGGTTTCCCAAGAGTTTTATTGATGTAAAAGTTTTCAACAGAAATAGAAAACCAATTTTATGTACCATATATTTCTATTAAAATATACAAAGACCACACATAGCAAAGGCCAAATTCTCCCTCAGCTCTTCCTGGATCATTACAGAGCTTTTCAGATTTTGCATAGAGAATATTTGTCTTCTCTAACCCACAAATGACATTGAGATACTTAGTTGTTGCTGATAAGTTTTTGTGTAACTAGTAAAATTTTTAAAACTTCCCAACCATTAGACACTACAGAGCACACCAGATCCATAGCCTCTTGTCTTAAACTTTGTTGTTTCTGGGCTTGTCTTTTTCTGTGGTTCTTCAACAACCCCAAAAATATTCACTCAAATCTCTAGCACTTTGTCATTTTCCTTTGAATTTTTGCCTTAAAAACTTCTATACTCTTTCTCCCTAATCTTTTTCTTTGTTTAGCATGTTAACTTCTGACGTTTGAACTAGATGCAGTTGGCAGTTTGAAAGACTTTAGAGGCCTGTGCCCTAAGCTAATTTCTAGTCGAGTTTCTACTTTTTTGTGGTTCTGTCACAGAGAAATACATTTATTTAGACACCAAAGGGAGCAAGACAATGTCAAGGATGGGAATTCTAGTAAGAGTTACTAGAATCAGAAAATCTATGATAATGTCATCTTCTTAATCAGAACTTTGTTCTTAAAAATTTTGATCCCATAAGAAGGGCTAATTGTAGGTGAGTTTTAAGCCTCATTCGATATTTAAAGAAAATGTATTCTTAATATGCCAGTTATTTAGAAAGTAATTTCTTCATACTCAAAATTTCATCTCTTTAGTAAGTAGCATAAAAATTTGTAGCTGATAATATATTAGTGTAAATAGGATAGCCCTATTTATAGTCTTAGCTTTTTCTTGCCAAATTAAAAAATAATAATAATTAAAATAAAACCCCAAACAAGAGTCAGAACACCAAGAACTGGTCAATTTAATTATCAGTTTCATAATATATATAAAACAAATCTGTATTTTCATTGCCCATTTTTAATGAAGAATTTTGGGTTTTGGTCAAAGCGAAATGAAATCATCAGATTGTCAAATAAAATCTGTCAATCTGATAGGGCAGGAAGCACCAAACACCATCTCCAGCTACTTCAGGATTAAATGTATTGGTATATTTTGTAGATAAGCAGCACAAAGTCATCCCTGATTTGGGAAGTGCCTATGCTATAGAAATTAAAAAGTAAAGGTTTGCTCTTAGTCTCCATGAATTAATGGCTGACTGGCTTCTGCAATATGAAGGTCAATGTGTTAAACATTTTTCCTGTAGAGTAATGGTAAGTGGCATCTTGGAATTATTGAATACTTAATGTTTTTTAGGAGTATTTAATAAAAACACTCTTCATCAACAGTGTAACTTACAGAGGATTTTAAAAATTTCTGTTGCTGTAGCGCTATGCCTCTTTATTTTTACAAAAACTAGTAGTATGATAACTGTAATGATAAAATGATCATAAATAATGCTGTATTAAGTTGGGTGACCCTTAATTATGTGTAAGGTGAAGGTGAACATTTGCTTTTTTCCTATATTTTTCTTGTTTCCATATTTCTATTGTATTACTTTTACTCATATCTCCAAGCATCTATTCCTCTTGTGTTGACTTCAGTTCAAAGTACTCCTACCATTCGTTATTTTTCCTCCTACAAATATGTTTACCATGCCATAGGTCACTTCTCTTGTTGGATGAATATGTGTAGTTTATTTTCTTCTTTTATTTGTCAACAGTAATTTGATTTGCCATGGATTGTCAACTTCGGGGTTTTTTCACAATTGACTTTACATATAACTAATCTAAATATATTGTGTTGTTATTTCTATTTATATCTTCAGGGTTATTCATAATTATGTTCAAAATAGAAATCCAACGTTCAATCTTAGACAGTTCTTGCTGTTAGCCTACCTCTATATTGTGAAATAATCTTGTGTTCTTCCTTCATCTTAACCAGTTTTAATACTGACAAATCTTTATTTCTACTTTTAGTATGAGTTGGATTTTTTGAAGTTTCTCACAGGAATTTGCAAATTAAAATACATTATCAGCTCTCCTTGTTTACTATAGTATTACTCTTAGATGCCTCACAGAGCAAGTAAAACTACTGGTCTTACTTGCTGTTTCACCTCATTCATTTCGTAGAAAAATACGTGATTCTCTACATATTTCACCTTTGGTTATTCCTCCTTTTCCCCAAGCTTTCTGTCAGATGCCTTACATATTTTACTTACATCTTCTGCTGTGAATAAACTTCACAAGTGAAATCATTGCCCTAATGAAGTCAAGGGGAATTTTGCCATAGACTTAAATTAGATCTGAAATCTTTTTATTAGATCTTTGAAAATTTGTACAGTCTACAATATTAGCTACAACGTTAGCAAAATCACTGATGTTGAAATCCGGAACAGTTTTATCCATGCAAATACAAGCAAGAAATATTTTCTCAGTTGTGTCAGTACTAATTGGATATGACCTGCTAACTAATAAGTTTGTAAGAGTTTTTTTAAAAATTTGGATTTTCTTTTTCCTGCTAATATAAGTGTAATGTCTTAACATTTTCTTCTATATGTATTCCCCTAAAACACAAAAGGTACAGATAAAATCGCCCCTTTTTTCCTTTTTTTTTCTTTTTCCTTTTTTTTTTTTGTATTTAACTGCCTTCTTAACACTTTGTATCTCCTTTCCAGACACCCTACATAGCTTGTGGTGTATTCTTCCCTTCAAAACAGCACCATATGTTCACTTGGTTCAGATTTTCAGGTAACAATGAGTATTCTTCCTGCTGTCCCCCTCCCCTCTGTATTAATGATACATGGGCACTTATACACATATACAGAGTAGCTTTCCTCTTACATGTTTGTGCTAGATCTTCACATCCAGTTATTAATTGTTGTTGACTTTTACTCTAATCTTCCATTTGCAATAGCTGGATGTTCTCTGACTTCTCCTGGGACATAAGAATATGCTGGGACCTATTCTGGTTAATATCTTAAGTGATGTTTTTGCAGGATGGAGTTCTTTCTCATTAGATTTGCAGATGTTATCAAATTGGGGGAGCAGTCAATATGTATAAGGGTAAGAAAGCCATTCAGAGGACCTGTATGGGCTGAAGGACTGGGCCAAGAGGAACTTTACGAAATGTCGTGCCCTGCACTGAGAAAGGAAGACTCCCTTCTGTGTCCATTTTTTAGCACCTCAAATTTAAAAATTACAGCAGTAAACTTGAGTTATTTCAGCAGAAGTCTACCCAAATGGTCAGAAGCAGAAGCAATTGTCCTCTGAGAGCTGAACTTAGTCAGCCTGGAGAAGAGGCAACTTTGAGGCGACCTGACCCCAGTAGTTATAGGGAGATTAGCAAGAAGATGGAACCCGACTCTCCACTGAGTATTACAATGAGAGACAGTGGGCATAAGTTAAAATGAGGGTTTCAGATTGAATAGAAAGTGAATACTTTCCTCACAAGATCAGTTAGGCAAATAGTGGGGCTGTTGCCAAGGAAGCTGTATAGTCTATGTCCTTGGAGGTTTTCACAACCTGACTGGATAAAATCCTGAAAAACCTGGTCTGACCTTCTAGCTGTACCTTTTTTAGGAAGCTGGTTCATCTAGAGTTCTTCTGAGTCCCCTCTGACCTGAATTATCCAGTGATCCTAGCATATGTTTTCTTAAATACAGAAATATGAGAGAATGAGCAGAAGCAACCTAGCATTGTAGCAACCAAGCGTAAAGAGAAAGGTGCTCTGGATTTTGTTTTACACATACCAGTGAAGTCATATCAGGTGCTCACAGAAGGGATGGATCTTATAAACAGCAATAGCTGAGTTTACATCTTTTAAATGCATCACAAAAGAAAAGTTGTGTTTGCAATACCAGTTTTGTGCAGCTGGTAATGATGGTGGTTGTGATTATCATTATTTTACTTCTCCCTACCCTGAGGGGCTTGCCTCCCTTTTATCCTAGAGTAACTGAAGGGAAGGCACGAAGAACACTAGCTTCTTCTACACTGACTGATAACATTTTATCTACAGATACTATAAATAGGAAAGGAAGTCTAGTTTAGAGGTTGTAAAAGCAATAATAGACTTACACAAACTCATTTGTACTTGTTCCTACACCTTACTTGATGCACCAGAGGCATTTTGTGACCATTGATCATTAATTCCATCTTATGCCATCTCCTCTAGCAATGAACTAAAGAAGACAAACTTTAGTGGCCTAATTAATTATTCCTGTGCACTTTCATCTCCTGTCAGCATCTTCAGTGGTGCCTGCCAAGTCAGTTCAGCTCCCAGCTCCACCATGGTAGACTTGAATCCTTGGTGATAGATAAGATGATAGACATGAAAATAAGTATCTTTTAAATGTATTTTTTGTGCTTCAGTGTTGCATTTGAGAGAAGAAAAGGTTTTTCTTTCCTTTTTCCTTTTTTTTTGCTCAAAATGGAGCACTGTTTCTATAGGAATTTTTTTTTTTCAGAAATGTGTATATAGGCATTATTTTATCTAAAACTAATGCTGCTACTTTGGCATTTCAGTATATGTGATAAACACATGGAGGATGTGTTTCCTGATCTTCAAGGAGAAATAATAATGGATTCTGGGACAGATGTAGTATTACTGAATTTGTATTTAATTACTCATCTAATGCTCTTTCTTCCTTTCTCAATATTTGGATTAGTGTCTCCCTAAGTGGTTGTACATATTCACATCAATAAACAGTTCACTCCTACTTAAGAAAAATAATAAACTTTTTATAATAGCGTGAAATTGTAAAAAGACAAAGTAATAGAATTAGATAACATGAAAATGCTGTAGGATTTGAGGATTTGTCTCCATTTGCCTACCAAAGCATAAATAAAAAAATTCTTCATCTGAAATGGTAGAATGGAAAAGAGAGCTTTTCCTTTTTAAAGTGCTATAGGACATTTTACGGATCTATAGCTATACTGGCAAGATGTGATACAGCCCTTCTTGTGGAAATACTGGTCCATGTCTATGAGGGGAAAAAAAGTCAAACGGCAATGGAAGTTGTACATAATATATTTCAACAAGTTAAACTTGGAAAATACTTGATATTAACATCAATTCTTTAGAACTGAAGGGAATTCTTTAGAAAGCCAAGATGCCTTAGATAAAAATAAATATTTTAAATGTTCTTTAAATACAAAAATATGAAAACATACAGAAATAATTAGATTTGCCACAGTATTCTTTGAGCTTAGTAGCTCACCTTGTTGACTTGGACACAAATATTTTCAAACTTCCACAGTTTGAAGAATTCTGTAGCTGTAGATCTTCTCCCAGCATATCTGCGGAACACTTTGTGTAGCTAAATCAAAATTGCATTTGCAGTGCAGGCTGCCTACAGCATAGAAGTATTGAAGGCAGTGTGAGTAATATGCAAAAATGTAAATAAAAAATGCAGTTGTTTGATGTTAAAAGCTTCATTGGAAATGTGTCGTACAAATATAACGTTCTGATTTGTTCTTTTCATATACTGAAGCATAGTAACTTCAATGAAGTAAAGATAATGAATAAATAGTACAGTTAGAGAAGTATCTGCAGACTAACCAATTGGTTGTGAAGATCCAATGTTTGTGGGCTTAAGGTTGTCTACAGAATTATGAGGAAGAATGGGTTGAACTGAACATAATTTAGCTTAGGAAACAGTTAAAGTTTCTTGGGAGCTACCTAATTGTTTGGAGGGGTTTTTACCTTTTAAAAATCTTCATTACTTTAATGTGCAAACATAATCTTAAAAGAAAATCAGTATAGGCTGCCATTCCACATATGGCTTAGAAATTATTCCCCAAGGAAAACTTTCTTCATCCAAGTTTTAGAAAACTCATCATCTTTATACACTTCTACAAGTCACTAGGAAAGCTAGTGAGCCAATAGTATCAAAATTGAAGTCTCATAGAAAATAAGCTTGGGAGGGACTTCAAGACGTGATCTAATTTATTGCCCTTTGTGCCATTGAATACCAAAGCAAAAATCTACCTAGTGTTACTAGGTGTCTAAGTCACCACAGCAATGCAAAATGCTTTCAGCTGCAACCCAGAAAAAAGGTTATTCTTTCATGATTAAGGACTGATTATTGCAAGCCCTGAGAGGAATAAAAATGCTATGCAGGAGCTTAAAAGAATTACATTTTGTTGTAAACTGTATGTTTGGCTACAATGCCCACTGTAAACTTGTTGACCTAAGCAGCTTCTCTACCACCTCTTCAGTACAAAGCCAAGAGCAAAGTCTTTTCAGTGCCAGTCATTACATTGGCTTAACTGCCTGAAAGACTCAATTTCTCTATCTTGATGCCCCCCCCCCCACACACTTTTTCTTAAATGATTTTAACAGAACGTTAAAGATTTTGGGTGAATATGGGCAATAATGTTTAGAGGACCCAGATCTGAACTGTGGAATTTGTTTCTCTGAGAATCCTGGAGGGATTAAATCCTGGAACTTTCCTGGCAGCTTGCAGAATTAAACACTGAACTACTGACACTTCTTTTTCTTTTTCACATATACAAATAAGAAATGAACTAATTTTTTTCCTTGTATAGAATTACATGAAAGATAAACAGGGAAACTTAAATTGTTAAAGCTCTATTTTTTAAAAAGAGAAGGATCACTATAGTAACTCAGTGCTGGTGGTTATAAAAGGCATTATCTGGCTTCATATTTTTCCAAAGAAAAGTTGCATTTTCTATTCAAAGCTTGGAATGAGCACTATTTCAACTAACAAAATCTAAACCTTGTTTATTGTAATTATTTATATTTTGTTGTCCTGCGTTCTCACTGTTGTTTTGTTGAATTCAGTATGCCCTTACATTAAAGCTGATGTGATGTGAATCCACTGCAGAAAACATGCTATTCATAATTGAGAATATTGTATTAAGTATATTGTCTCTTTGTTGACAGCAGCTCAACTCAATTTAATTAAGAAATCATGTACTTGGTTATAGGATCTGGTTGTTTTCTTGTCAGGAACAGCATACATTCTAATGTTTAAAAGTTGAATGTAACACTTGTTTTGTTGCTGTTGTCTAGATTTTAGCAGGATTTTAGTAGCTATTATTTTATAAACATGTTTTCCCAAGGAAGGATCAGGCATATGCAAAACTCAGAAGACAAGTTCACCTTGTATCAGACGAGTTATTACAGACTTTGAGAATTTGGCTTTGTCCCTAAATATTTGGAATCCACTTTATACATGCCTTCCTAGTATATATTTATCCCTCAGCTGCCTGTCCTGTTATCTTTTTCCTTTGAAGCCTCAAAGCTCTTCTCCAACAGCCTACAGTCTTCATAAGGCCTCCCTAAGTGTCCTGTAACTGTTACCTGTCTCCTGGGGTTGTTTCAGTTATGATACAAATTGTGATTTCTTTAAGGATACAGTATGCAGTTGTAGTTTGCCAGTTATAGAAGTGAGAGAAAATTCTTCATGTAAAGCTGTAAAGCCTGTGGAAGAGTGAATGCTTGAGGCAGACACAGAAACAGAGGAACTTCATGTTCTGTGATCTATGAGCAAAGAAGTAATGTATTGAGATGAGAAGGCAGATCTGCAAGATATTAGAATCCTTCTTTTATATTAAAAACATCCCTCACAGAGAGTATTATTTTGAAAGTGCTGGGGTACAAGGAAAGTCTTCTTTATAATTGTAGATCCATCAATTGTAAAGAAGGCTATCCATGGAAATGAAGATGTTAATTTGTTCATATCTTTACTTAAAAGTTCTTTGACATAATTTAGCATAACCATATTTTATTTTTGCTGCTGCTGCATTCATCTCTTTGTTTCCTGTTTGTGATGCTGCATTGTCAGTCTGGAGTTCATGTAGAGGTGTAATTTGCCAACAGTTATTCAAAGGATGCAGACATTTTGATGAGGAAAGTTGGACAGATGCCCTAATTGAACTCACTAAGAGGTCTTCATCATCCCTTTATTGTACCAAAGAGTTAGCAGTGACTGAACTTACTTCTCACAAATGTGTGTCTAACCGCAAGGATGACTTCATAAAGGCCTACAAGGATGCAGACTCCAGGGCTCCCTAAGCAACCTGACCCAGTCCTTCACTGATTGTACTAATACTTTACTTTTTAAAAGGTGAAACCCCCAGCATCTGGCCTGTTGCTTTTTCTATAACCTAAGACATCCTTTTTTCAGCCGTTCATCATATAACATTTTTTCTAAACCTCTACTGGGATCTTTTCAAGCTACCATTAGTTTGAAATCTCATCATCTTCACCAAAGCACTTGCCTTACATCCCAGTTTGTTGATATATATGAATTTAATAAGCATGCTCTCTATTCTACCTTCTTTGTCATTATTAAAAACTAACTAGTTTATAATAAACTTTGTTAAAATAAAAATTCCAATGATATAGTAGAAAACAAAGGTTTGACCAGAAGTCAGAACTAGACTGTGACATGCTATTAGGATTTGAGTAGCATAGTTATTAATAAGAAGTCATGGAATATATAAATATTTATTCAGAATTTATGTTTAAGTACTCAACACTTCACATGGGGAATTTGTTCTTAGCACACTTCTCCTATTGTATAACAGAACAGTAGTGAAGAATTTTGCAAGTAAACACATTTAAATAATATATCTATCTATATACACACATAATATTTACATAAAAATACCAATCTGAATATTTTGCTTTTTCTTTGTAATAAACAGCTTGGAATATATCCCACTATACTGCAAGTCTTCAAGATAAGAATGTATTCAGTAATTTTAATATGGGTTCTCAAATCTTCTTTGCCTTATGGAAAAGAAAAATAAAAGCTTTTTGATTTTCATACATATTCTGTATAGTTGCTTCCTCCTCAGAACATACATAAGATACTATAATGGAAGATCCTTTACATCTCTAACCAACATGCCTCAACTTTTCCTTTCAACCTTTGATTTTGAAAAGCAAACTCTAGAGAGAAATGTTAGTTTCAAGAGCCAATGTGTTATTATTTGTGTTTACACTTTCTTAAAGAGGTGCTTGTATAGCAGTGTTTTCTGTGAACTTAGAAAGTTTTCTTAAGCTTTTGGCAGAAAAGCCTATGAAATTTATTTTTGCATGGCCAACCAAAATGCTTGATTTTTAGTCTTGATTTACTGTTAATCTAAAAGAAAATACAGTTGACAAAAATTAAAATTGTATATCCTGGTTAGTCTTTTAAGCTATTAATCCTTCTACAGATTTGTCATCAAAATAATCTTTCAACTGTCCTTGAAAAAAACATTCCCAAAAACTAAAAAATTACAACACAAGAGGACCTAATATCTTAATGTTTAGTGCATTTTAATGGCTATTTCTTATTATCCCCTCTGTTTGTACAGAGGGGATGCGCTCCAACCACAGAAGTGTAATAATACAATAAAAAGTTCTGTAGTCAGAATTTTTAACCCCAACAATAATCCTTGGACAGTAATCTTTATTTTGTATTCTAGCTATAAGGAAGTCATGTCTTGGAACTGACTGCTAAATATTTGTTTAGTGTATTTTGTATACTCTATTTGTGAAGTGCAGTCTATATGTACAGTGAGACTATTCATGGTGTTTCCTCATTTTATTTTGTAAATTAAGAGCTTTACTGCATTTATATCTCTTTCAACCAAAAAAAGAGTTGGAGAGTCACAGAATATTATGATTTGCAAGGGACCCACAAAGATCATCGAGCTCACTCTTAAGTGAATGGCCCATACAGGGGTTAAACCCGCAACCTTGATGTTAGTGGCATCGTGGTCTAACTAAATGAACTAATCTCAGTTGGCTTTTATATCTTATTTGCTATCTTTTTTATAAGTTCAAATAATTTCTTTTTTTTTCTTTAGTTTATTCTTAAAGCAGAAAATACTAAAGCTATTCTACTTTAATTCAAGGTAAATTGTTTGTATTTATTCAAGACATACTTAGAAAAAAGCAATAATAAAGGAATAATAACAGGAATAAAGGCGCTACTAAGGTATTGAATAAAATAGTTTTGTTTTGGCAAGAATTTAAAGATAGCTGATCCTTGTTTTGCCTGCCTAAGTATAAATCAAACTCTCTTAGCACATCCTGTAGAGGTCAAATTCAGAATTTGATTCAGGTGGATTCATTCTTTTTTTCCTTGTTAACCCATACATCTAGGAACTCGTATACACAGATCTTCCTTTAAAATTCACGAAGTACATATTAAAACTTTGGA